>JARHVA010003484.1:115000-240000 GCA_037957365.1 Torreya grandis | reverse complement strand
TTAAAGAAACTATTGTAGTTATTGTTAGGGTTTTTACACCCCCCTTATCTCAAAAGGTTTATACATAAAAGATATATTCAGGGGTTATTAACCTTTGCACCCTTGAATCAATTAATGTGTCATGGACAAAGAGTCTTAAAAAATGTTTTCAAGGGATTTCTATATGGTCTTGATATACCTTGTAGTATGTGGGCACTTTAAAATAATCTATATATTGGATTTCAAGCTTTATAGCTCATTATGAGAGGGTATTTTACCTTTCACAACACTTCATCCATCAAATTTCTTAGTGAAGTGTGATGTCTAGAACATACATGCTTTGAGGATTTATTTGATTTATTAGGTTAACCAATCAACTACTATTAAATCAAAAAATGTGTTCAATTTATATACTCCACCAGAAAATGGGGTTGGTATGTTGGGAGATGAAACCCTATATCAACATACCCCTAGATAACTTTCAAGGAGGTGATTAACTCATACTCACTAAGCCAAAATAAAAAGGAAGGTATTTCCATTTTGATTCACACAACTCCTACTAAGGGTGAGTAAAGAGCATAATAGGTAAATCCTAGAGATTTAAAAAAATAGAATATTTGTGTTTTTAAATCACCTAAAATGGAGAGCATATACTTTAAATATCCTCACAACACACTCAAGTAACAATAAGAAACAAAGATTACTTGCATGAAATGAGAAAGCTTTAAGAAAATCAAATGTTTCTAGAACCCAAAATGAAATGTGCCTTGAAAATGTGATTTGTTTGAATATATCACTCTACTTTTAAAACTTGCAGTAGAAAAAGGTGAGTAGTTTTTCTTGGTCTATATTTGACAAGTGAAGGGGGTTAGTTTTTTATGTTTTTCCAATTCTCATATTTTGACATAGAATCATTTTTGTCCTTTAACAAGAAATAATTTTGTTGATTTTAGAAAACCTATAAAATAATAAAAAAATATAACACAAAAAAAAAACTAGATAGAGAGTGATTTCATCAATTATTGGATGATTTCATTGATTAGAAGAGAAATTTTAGTAATATTAAGATAATTTAAATAAAAAGAATAATTTCATTGATATAGAGATAATTTCACTGATAGTATAGTGATTTGACTGATTAAAGTAGCAATTTTGCCAATAACTAAAGATTTTTTCTTATAATAACAAGTTTAGATAGATAGGCAAGAGATGAGAAATAGTGAACCAAGATGACTTCACTGATAATAAATTCAATTTATCTAATGATGCTAACAATTTCACTAATGGTAAATAATTTCATTCATATCAAAAACATACACATGACATAGAGAATAGAGAACCATGCTAGTATCATCGATTACTGGGTGATTTCATCGATTATCATAAAAATCAGAATGAATTTTCCATTTTCATGAATGAATTCACCAAAATGCAATTTAAAAAAATGATGGGAAGTTAGAAAATGAAAGAGCTAAAATATTTAGATATTCCTCAAAGAAAGGTTGAAAATAGACTCAAAATAATAGTGTGGGTTTCTAGTCCCACCGGGTGTGCCATATGTATCATCATAATGCAAATCATCAATATTTTCACTAGGTTATAAATAAAAATTAAATAAATCACAAAATACTTAACTTCCATCTAAGACCTCATGAACAAACAACAAATAATATAACAATGTTAAAGATTAAAACAAGTATAATTCAAAACTTCATTGGAACTCATCTTTATTGGGATTTGGCTTGGATGTAGCTTTAAATGGTCTTTATTAGTGCCAATTGTATTGAGACATCTCTATTGAATCTATGTACCAGCTTATATTGATAGCAAGTAGAAGGTTGATGAAAAATTTAGCTCGATAAAATGCCAAGGCTTCGCTATAACAATTGAACATGTTGAACTACAATGCAAAGATGTCAATTTAAGATGATCAAGGATTAATGAGGGCCCTTAATATTGAAATCAATATGAATATTTGCAAATGAGTCCTCAAATATGGACATGGATCAACACATGGATCACTAAAGTGAGCCTTTCATCTCAATCAAGATGAAGAGTGGAAGATGATCTTTGAAAATATCAAATGAAAATTAATATAAACCCTTCATCTTAATTCAAAGATTAATGGTGGAGAATCATTCCAAATAAATCACATAGATAACCAATGTTTCCCCTTAATCTTATTTCCAAGATGAAGGGTTCATAATACTCCCTAAAATATCTAGTAAGATTCATTGTGGGCCCTTCATCTTGTCTCTAAGGTGAAGGGTGGAGAATAACCTTGTATATTAATTCACTTTATCAATATAATTATCTCCCAAAAGAATATTCCACATGTTCTCAAGACCTTTTATTTTCATGAGGATGTCCACTTAGAGAGGAATTAAATAAAATGTAAGATAATTATAATTCTATTATCATTAGAACTATAATTATAAGGATGATGTTGAGAGGAGGAGTTAATAGAATCAATTGATTAGAGAAGAGATTATTGAATTTACCATAATAAAATAATTGAATAGATAAAGTATCCAGAGTGGATAATTGTATAGATCTAATATGGTTAATTGGATCAGATAGATATGCCTCGATGTGAGTTTGAACATGTATATTAGATGAACAAATGATTTTAGACCTGATTGTCTATAATTGTGGGAAGTTATTCCATTTTTCTATTTGTCATAGAGGTGATAAAATTGGAGTGTCTATAGGCACATTTTAGTTCCTTAAAGCATTTGTGTTTGTACTCATTTATATATCTTGATTTTCTACCTTAGCTTCTTTTCCTTTGATTTTTATTTATTCCAAAGTGATCTTCCTCCTTTTATAAAATGTGAAGTGAAGCAAATTAAAACACAAGCAAATATATTGAAATTGGGCTTAGTTATAAGTGCATAAGTTATGGTATTAGAGAGAAAATAGGAATTAATCCCTTGATGGTAGCATTACATCTCTTGGATATCTATTCTAAGTAGGATATTTAATGGATCAAAATATTTGTAGCTCATTCCCTAGATTACCTCACCAGCAATACTAAAATGAAAGGCCACAAGTCTTCCAATTTTTCCTTGAGCTCACTGAGTGCATCTATCCAAATAAATGAATTTGGGAGAATGATATCTTAAATTTATTAAAAAATTGCACTAAAAGGAGGGCACCCATTCTCACTAATCAACAAAGATTTAAGATCTTAACTAACCCAAGAGCTACTTGGATCTTAGTTTTAAAATCACCAGATCTTGAGCTAGTACCAAATGATTTATAATCTCACCTTTGTAAATCTATAAGAGAATAATTTTAAGAGTAAGACTAAGACATTTGGTCCAACTAGATCATCCTATCATTCTACCCCTAGTAGGCCCTTACCTATGGTTATACCAATGACATAATTAGTCAGGACTACCATTAATGTTCTTGGAGCCATTCATGACATACCCAAGAACTTAGAGAGGTAGCTCCCATATTTCACACTAGGTATAGGGTGTACCACTAAGAAACGTGTGACCTCATAAAAAAATACTCTCAAGATTTTGAATGTAGAACATGAGGATGTTTTTTGTATCATTTTCATGTTCACATTGATGAACATGGCCTATGATTGGTTTTTAAACTTGCCTAAAATCTCCATAATGAATTGGGAATAATTTAATAATAGATACTTGGACCGTTTTTGGAAAGTCTTTGACCTAAGTGTGTTATACCTATAGTTTACATGCATTAAGAGAGAACTAAAATATCCCATTAGGAATTTCAATGCTAGATTTCAATATATGTATATTCAAGTCAATATGTTATACCAGCTAGATGGCCAACTATCCATCAAAATGTAAATCACATACTAGACCCTTAGACTACCATGTTCTTATGTAAATCCCTATTAGTGTTAGAATCACCCTTTATCTATGACAAATTCATCAAAGTGTATAAATAATTGGACCCTTAAGGCTTGATGGTACCTACTATCCTAAATATACTACTAAACTTTTATGCCTTGAATACTCTCTTTAGAACTAAGTAGAATGTGCCTATGTTATAGCCTATTATCATGACTAACTTGCTTCCCTTAAGTCATACTAATATTAACTAGCACATAGGATTCTTTAGACTAATAAATAATTAATTAACACCTTAAACTCATAATTAAGTACTATTAACCAATATGAATAATGTATAAAGTATGCCCTAAGAATATACAAAGAATGAATTGGACTCTATACATTGTATGGTATAAAATATCAATAATGACTTATTGGGCCTCCAAAGATAGGTTTGAAGTGATAGTGGTAATAATTTGAATATGAACTTCATTTACTAAATGTACAATCAGACCAACAGCCACTATGATAGACAACTAGAGCCCTTACCTACTAAGCTACTTGAGATCAACATCTTTGAGTTGGCCTTATCAAATTAGTGTCATGTGTAAAACACAACCCAACATGGGGAGTTATACTGCATCAAATTTTGTAGTGAATTTGACATATTTCAATGATAAATGGAATAATATGAGGTGGTCTTGAACCATCATAATGTAAATAATTAGGTTGAGTCCTTAAATAGTTTAAGGTCCCCAAAATAATGCCATGGTGTTAAAAACCTTATATTTTCCTAGACAAGAGGATAATGAGCTCGAGGAGGCCACCAATGAGGTCCATTATTTCTATAAATTCTAATAGATCAACTATTATCTTAGGAATTAGACATAATAACATCCCCTTAACAATGATGTAACTCCACCTAACACTAGGGAAATAAAAAATCCTCCCCCTCCAAAAGATAATATCCCCAAGCTACCTAAAGAGACCCAACACACTCTTCACAATACAAGATATAATATAGTGGAATATATAAAGAATATCAAAGAAAAAAATATGTTGCATGAGCTTTCCTAGATCACTCAACAAAGATATCTCCTCCTAAAGTCATTGATAGATGAACTAGTTCAACCCAAGCCCAAGCTTGCACACATTAACATGCTCATACATAAGAATAAGGTTGAGGTACCCATTTTGTCCTTACCATTGGATTGTTTTGGAAAAACCTTCATAATTATCTAATTTACTTAGGATCCTCTCTAGATTTAATGCCTACTGGGTTTTGTAAAAAATTGTGGTTAACACTTATTAATTCAAAAAACATAGTTGTTCAGTTGGATAAGTCTGCAGTCAAGGTGGTAGGTGAGCTCTTGAATGTGCATATGTAGTTCGAATCTAAGCCTAGGGTAAAATAGTTTATGTACATCTAAGTAGTGGATATATTTGAGGCTTATGGTATTTTACTTAGTGTATATTGGTCCAAGACCTTTTAAATAGGGAAACTAGGAAGAAACACATGATTACTAAGAATAATGTAGTCAATGAAAATGTGAACCTAATATCCTTTGACATAGGAATATAAATTTTACCCATAGAATGTGTTGATAATGAAGTTGATAAGGACCCTAAATTTATAGGTTTATGGTCCTTATACTTCAATGAGGCCAATTCTAATCAAGATTCTAGAGCATGAATCTTACTCATTGACCGATGATGGAATGTGACTTTTATATACTTATAGGATACAATTCTCTTACACCAATAACCTAGTAGAATATGAAGCCTTGATATTAGGGATAAATTTCAATCCAAAACATAAGGTCAAAGAATTAAAGGTGTTTGGGAACTCTAAACTTGTAGTAAACTAAGTTAGGAGTAATTTCCAATGTAATTTATCCTATCTAAAGAAGTATAAACAAAGGATGTGGGATTTGATAAAGATCATTTATTTCAACATCATCCCCATATCTATATAATAAAAACAAGTGAATGATTCATTAATGACTATTGCTACAAACCTAACACCCTTAGATGACTTAGGGCTACAACATATTTTAGTAGAGCTCATCATGTGTCCCTTAGTATTAGATAATGTGAATAATTCTAGGTCTTTGATGACAAATACCACATTTTATAATTCTTTAATAACTCAAGGGTATTTGAGACCCAAGCTATAGATGATGTAGAGAGATACAATCCTAAAGAGGATGATTGTGACTAAGATGGCATCGTGAACTCAAAATAAAATTGAATCTATAAGGTAATGATCTCCCTCAAAAGGATATCAAAACTAAGAGACCTATACATTTATATTAAAGATATAAGATGATTAATTTGGGGTCACTAGACTAGATTTAAGATACTAATATTAGCCTAGATTATACCCCTATTGAGATTAAACAACTCAAAATATTACTTCTACAGTATAAAGATGTTATTTCCTATGCCTATGGAGACATTAAGGTCTTTGATCAGAGTATATCACTCATATTTTCTGACTCAAACCAAATCAAAACCTTTTGGATAGAGGTAATGACCTATGAACCCAATCCTAAATTTGCTTATCCATAAGGAGGTTCATAATTTATTCTTAGCTAGGATTATATTCTTAATATATCAGTCAATGTGGGTGTTAGAGGTAAAATCATTGAGAGGGGGGGTGAATAAATGAGCCTATATATTTCAATTACAATTAAAATCCTTTCAAACTATTAAATAATCAACATATACGAACTTGAATCAAGCAACATTAACAAGAGATCTTATTCATTTAATGCATACATAAGATCACAGACACAACATATAGTTCTTATGGGAAACGCTCATAGGGAATAAAACCTACTCTCAAGAATTCAACACATGGACTATTTATCCTATAAGAGATTTTGAACAACATACTAATCAAGTCCTTTAGACCATAATTTAGTGAAACACCTGTTCCATAAGGAGCACCTACCCCTCAGATGATCAAGTCTTGTTGACCACTTATTGGTCAAGTCCTTTTGACCCAAAACCTTGATCAAGTCCTCCTAACCTAATTACTTTAGTTAAACACATATTTCAAAAGGATAAAATACCCCTAAGTAATATCAATTCCTTTAGACCCTCCTTTGAAATTAACACCTCCACCTTTGAATTAATGTCTTCTACACTTGATGATGGACCTCTGATAACATAAACCCCTTAAATTATTATCAAACTCAAAATACATCCAAATACACATTTTAGATTAATCCACTCTTATTTTCTCATACACAATCAATAAACCTAAAATATCTCTATCACAACCTTAGCAACATGACCATGGGGTCATACACATAGATCATACTATGATTTGCATTTCAAATCAAACTCTAAGTTCACAAAAAACATCACTTATCATTTTATCATCCTAAGTATGAAATAAAATTATTTTTACATCATAAATATTACCTAAAATTCATACAGATATTCCTCAATCTACTCTTATTATCAACCCATCCACTGGGCACACTTACTCTTTTCACACAAGCCTTAAAAAAGTATAGAAACATCTCCTTTGGTTTAACTATATATAGAGTATTCATTATAAATAAATTATTATTCATCCATTAGTAATTTATTCACCCTTAAGTCATCTAGCATGGGTCACACTTAAGCACTTTTCTCTTTCAAATAAGCCTAAGTTACTTTTTAGGTCCTGTGGAGACCCATTCACCTCTTTGATACTTATCCAAGAAAACTAAGAATACAAGAAAAATTTAAAAGTATATTGAACCATTAAATAATGATATATATGTCATTATGTTTTCATATCCATCACATCACCCTTATGCTAATACTCAATTAACTCAAACAGCTTTTTATACGCACAGTCATTATCAACAAAAACATAATCAACTTCTTGAAAATTGTTCATACTAAATATGAATTGGTCAAACATATAAATAAAACATAAATCATCCTAATGTATTATAAAAAACTAATAAATATCTAAGTTATCATGAGACATCAACATAAGATCAAACATCCTTCTTGGGTCACTTGTAGAACACAGTCAAACACACAATCAACTTTAAATCTTAATAAGCTTAAGTATACACACTTTCAGACCTTAAAATATATATTTACATATGTTACATGGATTCATATACAAATTTTATTTTTACACCATGAGAAAATTATGCCTTTATCAAAATATATGGCCTGAAAACTAGACAATGGTCTTTCCTTTGTTAAATTCAAATATTTGAATTCAAATGGTTACAATTAAACCTCAGACACTTTGATATCATCTCATGTACTCAATTATTAGATAAATAAAACACAATAAATATTATTATAATTATCTCAACCTTTAATTTCATTAAATTATTGTCACTTTGACCACTTTGACTACCACTCGTAGTATTAGATTAATCTCTATGAGTACACACGAACCATTCAATCCTTATCCTTTACCTTTACTCATCGTTAAACATCATAAACTTATTATAATATCACTCAATATCACCATTAGATAAATATATATTATTTCCCATGAACTATTTCATATTCATTTGGTCTTGATCTTTATCTCTTGTAAAATTGACTAAGTATGGGAACCATTACAATCTACTTGGAAGGCCAACTTTAGACCTCAATAAATTTTGTTGTGCCTAGACACATGATCTAAATTTTTCACCATATGATATAATAAAATAATATGATACAACCATATAAAAATATTATCATAAAACCTTTTCAGGGTCAAAACATAACTCCATTAATTTGCTCACTTAGATTTTTTATGCCACAAAGCCAACTATGCCTAGAATTTCACAAAAGGCCAAATTTACACATGCATATATTTTTATGCACTTTATTTCATGACATAAAACATATAACATAGTAACCAGGAAAAAAAATTAAAAAATACATATGATCAACCCATTTATAAACTTCCACATGTGTGAAATGTGACTACATCAAAATGCCAACTCAACTTTTCTTGCCACATGCAAATTTGGCTAAGTATGGGAAAACACTATCAAACTATCTGGGATCCCAAATTTTCATTTGCATATATTTTTTTATACATATTTACATGATCTAATATTTATTTAATTATATATTATATCATAGATTAATTCATCCATATATCAATCTAATCCTGAAACTTTCATATGTGTGAGATATGACATCACTAAATTGCTTACTCGATTTTTTTTTAACATAGAAAACACTATCAAAATGCTTGGGAACCCAAATTTTCACACACACATCTTTGGCTATGATTCATCACATGAATTGAGTTTTTAACATATAAAATTGGGACTAATTTTATCACAACCATATGACTAACTCCCCCTCAATCATTCACATGTGGTAATTATGATGTCATCAAACTACCTACTCATATTTTCTACCATTGGAGCCAAAATGTTTAGATGAAAATAAATATCAACAAGATGAAATAAAAAATAAAATCACTCAAATCATATAAAAATTAGTATGGTACTTATTTCACATTCTCGTTACTTTAGATTCATCCCTAATTATCTCTAACCATGCCAAAATATAAAATCAACCAATCCAACTTCAAGCATACTAGGACAAGCACATTTCACACTTTTCCATTTTCACTTAGACTATTAAGACAATTCATAAACTGACATGGACACATACATTACATCACCATGAGATAATTATAACTCTCCAACAATCTCCCCCTTTATAATTGATGTTAGCACACATCATACAACTCACCTTCCTTCTCTCTCTTCAAGCACTCTCATCACAGGAACTTTCTCCCCCTTTAACACATTGAAAAATTGGGCACCAAATAATCCTAATCACATAAAAATACTACCAAAAATATAATACCATCTTATAAAGATAGTAAAATCTCCCCCTTACTTAGAGCCTACCTCATCTTGCCTTGACAACTTCCTTTTACTCCATGTCAACACTCTCTTCAACCAAGCATGGCAACCAATGAATAAAAACTACAAAAAATACTAAAATATGATGGAAATAACCAAGAAACATATAAAGGGGACTCCCATTAAGATATATAAGACATTTCACCTATTGAGCATCTTTGGATATCCACACACCATGAAGAATCACCACATAAGATTACTAGCCTTAAATCTTAAGGTACCTCAAGGATCATCAAAAAAACTTCATACCACTCAAAAAATAGGAAAAATGTTATAAAAAACTTAATAAATATCATTTAAACACTCATTCCTTTCTCTTTTGGACAAAATGAACAAAAAACACTCTTCTTCTCACAAGGCCTATCTAGTCTCCTTATAACCTTACCTAGAACTTGTAAATCCCAAAAAGTTTAGTAAAAACACTATCAAGACCTAAAAATTAATATATGGATCTCTATCATATTCCCATTAAAACACATAAATTTTCATTACCTACATCATTTTATAAAATATACTTCCTTCACAAACCTACTAGCTAATTAAGCCTCCATCTTGACAAAAACTTGAATAATTTGAAAGCCACTAACCTTCAGATCTTTGTGAAGCTTGATTTGATAACCCATTTGGCCCATTAAACCTATTAAAAATAATTAGACTTAAATTAAAAAGGAAAACCACTTTTTTAGTAAAGCCTAAAACCCTAGAATCTCAAAATAAATAGTCATCAAACCTCCTTCTGGTCAACATCCACCTCTGAAACTTCTTATATACCTGGACAAAACCATTACACACTTTTTAACTAGGATTTGAGATTCCAAATATTTGGTAAACCATACATCCTATAACCCATTTTAGGATCTTCATACTCTTAAGCATAAACTGGGAAACCTGTGAGCAAACAAAAATTCTCCAATTGCACAGAAAATATCTTCAAAGATTTAAATCACTTGGAACACATAAAAAATAAATTCACAAACCTTTATAATCATAAAAATCTTATTTAAATTGTATAAATATCATTATGTCACTTGAAAACACCCATTCTGACCCTGTAGACACTACATACATAGTAACACTTACTTTTCCATTGAAAGGAGTCTCTTAAGAAGCATAGACAGAGATACCCTACTTCATAATGTCTTAAAATAGTGTGAAACTAGGAGTTTCCTATAATTCCTCATATTCCTTCTCCTCCTTGGTCATCTAATACTTGTATTTCTTCTTCTTCTTCTTAGGCTTTTCATTTGAATAATCTTCCTTGCAGTTTAGAACCTCATCACTAAGCACTAACAACTGATGTTCTTTGCATAAAACTTGCTTAACAATAGTAAGATGTTCACTTGGATCCATTATCAATTCAAAACTATCCTCAACCAGTACTTTGGTTTTCTCCTGGAGCTTAGTTTCTTACTCACAACATGATTAGACAATGATATCCCTTGGCATTCTTCAACTTCTAAAGCATTCTCCACCATAGAAAATAAATTACTTAGACCTGTAGACTCATCATGACTCACACTTACCACTTTTGGTTTCCATGAGCTAACTTGCCTTCTTTCTTTCACTCTTAGATCCTGATTAAACTTATTTTGACTTAATGGACTTTGCCTATAGAATCTATCAATGTGACCAATCTTCTCATAGTTATATCAAATAATAATCCTTGATATAAAATCAACTTGTCTTACCTTGTTTAGACAAAAACTATTAATGTGTCTAATGTCATGACAACTGAAACAAACTACTCTTTTTGAAGAAGACTTAACTTGTCTTACCTTTTTTAGATAGTGCTTAGCAAAGTGTCCCTCATCAAGATAATTAAAGAACTTAACTCTATTCATACCTTTTGTCTGATGGCCCACATCATAATTCCATGAAAAATCATTTCTAATAGGTCTCTTGCACTCTCTAACTCTATAAAAAAACTAATTACAACTATAGTAGTAACCATTAAAATTTACATACCATATGACATTTGGTTGTCTAATATAATTTTTATTTATTCTTTCAGCACCTTCATTCCTTATCTAATGATTTGTCTTCAAATTATGACTTCTTCTATTCACAATAGTCTTCATGTTATCTAGAGTTGCATTCTCTAGTTCTTCTTTACATCCAATACCAGTTCTATCACTTGCATGATTTTAACCACTCAAAATATTTTCTAGATCACTTGATTTATTTTAAAATCTCACAAATGACTTCACTTTACTAGATGTCTTTTCTAACTCAACTTTTAATGACTTATTTTAAATTACATACCTTGAACACTCATCTTCTTTAGATTTTAGGCTTATAGATATGATTTATAATTGACAATTGAGATGTTTGACCATATCTTCATGCTCCTTGTCATCTTCATTCATTATTGCCTCAAATACACTAAATTACTCCTCATAGTCCTTGAGTTTAGATTTCATCTTCTTAATGATCTTATTCTCAATCTTTAGTTCTTCAAGAGAATTCATCAATTTAGTTTCACAGTCCTTAGTGAACTTAGTCTCTGTAAGACCACATGTTTAAAACTTGTGGTAAACAAGTGATTATAGAGACTAAGTTCACATGTGATCTTATTCTCAAATAGCTTCTTCTCTGAAGCACTAGATGGAGGAGTAGTATGAACAACATAACCATCCATAATAGATTGCCATAAATCAAACCCTAGGTATAATGTATGTACTCATCCTTGCACTCCAAAAATCATAATTGTATCCATTGAACATTGGTACTTGATTAGTAGAGAAACCTCCTTGCAATTGATGACTACCCATATTGTACCTTGGATCACCTTCAAGCTATTAAGCCTTTACAAAAGGACCCAATATAATACCAATTGTTAGAGGTACAATCACTAGGGGGTGAATCAATGAGCCCAAATATTTAAATTTTAATTCCAATCCTTTCAAACTATTAAACAACTAACATATAACAACTTCATCAAGCAATATTAAAAAGAGATATCATTCATTTAATACATACACAAGATAAAAAACACAACACATAGTTCCTATGGGAAAAACACATGGGGAATAAAATCCACTCTCAAGCCTAAAAATAATGGACTACTTGTCATATAAGAAATTATAAATAAGAGACTAGTTAAGTCTTTTAGATCAAAATTTAGTGAAACACCTATTCCATAAGGAACACCTACCCCTAAGATGATCAAGTCCTCCTGACTACCTATTGGTAAATTATTTTTGACCCAAAACTTTGATTAATTCCTCCTAACCTAAGGCCTTTAGTGAAACACTTGTTTCACAAAGATCAACAACCCCTAAGGAAGATCAAGTCCTTTATAACCTCCTTTGAAATGAACACCTCCACCTTTGAATTGATGTCTTATACACCTAATGATGGACCTCTGATAACACAAACCCCATCACTTATTCTCACACTCAAAATGCATATGAAGCCACCTTTAGATCACTCCACTCTTCTCTACTCATACATAATCAACAAATTTGCAATAACACTATCATAACCTCAGCAACATGACCATGGGGTCATCCACACAGACCACACTCTGGTATGATTCTAAAATCAACCTCTAAACTCACACAAAAATCACCTATTATTTTCTCATCCTTAATCTTAAAGAGTATTATTTTGACATTATAAATATGAATTACAGGTACTACACATAGTATTCAATCTATTCTTATTATCAACTAATCTATTGGGCATACCTAGTCTTCTCTACCCTTCACTTCAATGAACACTCTTCTCACACAAACCTTACAAAATTATAAAAACCATCTCCTTTGGTTTAAATATATATAGATTCTTCATGATAAACAAATTCTTGATCAGCCATTAGGAATGCCTTCACCCTTAAGGCATCTAACATGGGTCATACTTAATCACAACTCTCTTTCAAATAAGCCTACGCCACTTTTTAGGTCCTATGGAGACCCATTCACCTCTTTGATACTTATCTGAGAAAAATAATAATAAAATAACACTTTCCAAGTACATGTACCAATTACACATGATCTATATGTCATTTTTAAGTGTCCATATATATCACAACACCCATTTGTTAAGACTCAATTATCTCAGACACCTTTATGTACACACATTCATTATGAAAAACACAATTAAATTATTAGAAATATTTAATACTAGATATGAAAATTTCAAACCTCCAAAGACTAAAATAATTATCCTCATGGAGTATAAAACACTCACAAATATCTAAGTTATCATGAGACATCGAAACAACATCAACACAAGCTCAAACATCCTTCTCAAGTCACTTGCAAAACATAGTCAAACACAGAGTCAAATTTGAACCTTCATAACTTTGAATGTACACACTTTCAAACCTTAAAATGTATATTTAAAAATTCATCTTGGATTTATATATAAATTCACTTTTTACACCATGAGTAAATTTTTATTATATCAAAAGATATGGCCCAAAAACCAAACACTAGTCTTTCCTTTGTTAAATTCAAATCATTGAATTCAAACAGTCACAATTAAACCTTAGACACTATAATATCATCTCATGTACTCAATTCTTAGATATATCACACAACATCAATATTATTTTAAGTATATCAACCTTTAACATCATTAAATGACTATCACTTTTAACACTTTGACTCCACTTGTGCCATTAGATCAATCTGTATGAATACACATGAACCATTTTATCCTTATCCTTTACCTTTGCTTAGTGTTAAACATCATGCACTTATTAATATATCACTCAATATACACCATTATATTAACGTATATTATTTCCTATAAACCATTATATTTTCATTTGGTCTTGATCTTTATCTCTTGTAAAATTGACTAAGTATGTGAACCATTACAATCTACCTAAAGGCCAACTTTGGACCTCAATAAATTTTGTGTGCTTAGATGCATGACATGAAATTTGGATCATATGATATACTAAAAAATTATAATCTAAAAATATAACAATATATATTTTGGAATCTTTTATTTTTCAATATATAACTCTATTAATCTACTCACTCAGATTTTTCTACCACAGAGCCAACTATGCCTAGAACTACCTAGAAGGCCAACTTAACACATGCATATCTTTTGATGTGATTCATCAAATTACATAAAAAATATCACATAGTAACTATGTATAAAACTAAATAAACCCATATAATCAAATCATTCTTAAAATTATACACTTTTAAAGTATGACTACATCAAAATGCCTACTTAACTTTTCTTATCACATGCAAATTTGGCTAAGTATGGGAAAACACTATCAAACTACCTGGGAGCCCAACTTTTCACTTGCATATATTTAGTCACACTTAGTTTCATGACCTGATATTTATCACATAATATATTATTTCATATAAGAATTCATCCATATATCAATATGCTCCTAAAAATTTCATTTGTGATATATGACATCACCAAACTGCTTACTTGGCTTTGTTTGAACATAAAAAACACTGTCAAAATGCTTGTAAGCCCAAATTTTCACTCTCTCTCTCTCTCTCTCTCTCTCTCTCTCACACACACACACACACACACACACACACACACACACACACACATATTTGAATATTCTTCATCACATGAATTGATACTTATACCATAGAGACTTGGGACTAATGTGATCATAACCATATGATTAACTCCCACTAACTCATCCATATGTGGTAATTATTATGACATCATCAAACTCTCTACTCAAATTTTTTGCCATTGGACCCAAAATATCTAGATGAAAATAATGATCAACAAGATTAAATCCAATCATGCACACAAAAACTCAAAGCATATAAAAGTTCTTGTGGTACCTATTTCACATTCTCAATACTTTAGATTCATCACTAAACATCTCTAACCATGCTAAAATAGAAAATCAACCAAGCCAACTTGAAGCATATTAGGAAAAACACATTGCAAACTTTGTCATTATCACTTATACTATCAAGACACTTCATCCACTCACATGTACACATCTATTACATCACTATGACATAATTGATAACTCTTTAATAGTGGGTAGCCAACTTGGTTCCTGTTCACAAGAAGAGTGGAAATTAAATTGTGTGTGGATTTTAGACACCTAAACTAAGATTTAAAAAAATAACTAACCTTTGACATCCATTGATAAGGTAATTCAAATAGAGAGTAGATCTTAGATGATGCCCTTCAAAACATTCTTGAGATAAAATCAAGTTGTAGTAAGTCATGAATATTGAGCCAAAAATATGTTTAAAATAAAGTAGGTACCTTTGCTTATAAGAGCATATCATTTAGCCTCATCAATTTGGGAGCAACCTTTCAGATAGAAATGGAATTCAATTTTAAAGGTCTGATTAGAAAATACATTATTATTTACAGGGATGGATTGACTAGTTTTTGAAATGTGAGTATGATCATATCCACAATATCCAACATTTTTTTGAATAGTTTATAATATATGGTATCTCTCTGAACCCAACATAGAATTATTGGCATCATGGAAGATGTTGATAGTGAAAAGTGTCACATCCAAAAATAAACCCTTTAGCCTATCATGAAGGTTAATGTGGAATCATACCAATCTAATAGTAAGGGTCTAAGGAATAATATTGATTCTAGAGATGCTTATAAGGGGGATTTTAAATGATCTTAGAAAAGGAGTAAGTTAAATATTGAGCAATACTCACTTTATATTTAGAAATAAAATATCTCTTGAATATTAAATAAAGGAATCAAATTACATTTATGTAATCTAACCTATATGATATAGAAATTATATGAATTAGATATTCTCTTGAAGGAAATATCTCTAATCCTTTTTAATTCTATTTAAATCAATTGCATATAACTTCTTGATATCTCTTTTGATTAAAAATATATCCAAAGAAAACAAACTAAAAGAATGAAAAGATAAGTATAAAAATTGAAAATGAATACCAAACAATGAGATAGAAATAAATATAAACATAATTAAAAGAACATAATCTATCTACTTAATTAGAAATAACTAACTTATAAATGATAATGAATTAATAAACAACAATCTACAAGAGACAAGAAACAAATAATTAAACTCAATCTAATAAAATCTAACAAAATACAATATCTATGTAAATGAAAAAAAGTGATATAAAAACAAACATAAATCTAATATAAACAAACAATATCTATCTAGTGTATTCTATAACTTATCTATGATAAAAAATCAAACTAAGTACTGAACCAAACTTTAATCTAAAATTTGAATTAAAAAAGGAAGAATTAAAATAAAAAATCTAAGCTATAAATCCTTAACAAAAAATGAAATTTAAACTAAAGTTAAAAACATAAATGAATTAAATAAAACACAATACTAAAATGGAATAACAAACATAAGAAAGGAAACTATGAACTAAGAAGCAATACGAGAAAAAGATTAAAGAGTCTATTCTAATCTAAAAAATCAATAAAAACAAATTAAGTTAAATATAATAACAAAAATAAAGAAATGCGAGTATAAAATAGAGTCATCAACGAAAATTTGAAGAAATTTTATTTTGAGAAACAAATTTTTAGTACAAGTGGTCTTCAATAGACAATTATTTACAATGTCAAGTGAGGTATTCATCATTGTTTAGGTCAAGTACATGATATTATACTCATATTATTATGTTACTAAAATCATCAAAATATATTAGGCCTAATATAATTTAGATAATCAATATATAAACCAAATAAGAAAATTGGATATACCTGTGCTAAATAAGTGGGTTACTTAATCATCAAAGAATGTACTATTAAAAATATCTACAAATAAATATTAATCTTAGAGATTATTTTCATAGAGAAAATTAAGATGAAACTTGAATAACGCAGAGAACTTCAATACCTATTTTGTTCTTACTATGTGTTGTGACTTTGATTTATTTATAAATTTATCCCTTGGAGATAGTTATAAAATAGGTTATAACTAATTTTTTATTTAGTTACTATTAACTTTAAACTTATTAAATTTGATTAGTTAAAACTTAAAATTTTAATATAGAATTTAATAAATACTAAAATAAATCAAAACAAATTAATAATAGATCGAAAACAACTCTAACAAGTGGGAGTCCATGACTCATAGGAATACAATCAAAATAAACCTTTAATAAACATGAAATTCATAATAATTACTAGTAATTAAATTAAATTAAATATTTAAAATGTTAAATACCATGAGCATTTCTATAAATTTAAATAATTAAATATATCATTTTGTATAAAAGTAATATCATGTCTATCGAAACTACCAAAATTATCTATATATGTTTATGTATCAAAATATTAATGTGACTTAAATAATAGTTTATTCATCATTAGCATCTAAAACTATTTGAATCAAAGGTACTATTATCTATAAAATATTCAATGCAATCCATTGAAGAGGTAGGAAAATTGACCAATTGAGTGCCTTCAACATCATCAACATCCAATTTTATCTTTTGAACCATCCTTGTTATCAAAGGCAAAACTAAAGGGTTTCTGACACATTCTACACTAAAGGTAGTAGGCCTATTAGATTTAGGTATGAATGGTACAAATTGATTAAGATATAATTTATTATAATGTTCAAATATATTTTTAGGATTGGGTGAAGAAAGTTTAATATTGATTGGCACAAGAGAATGAGGATTTATTTTATAGTCACATCAAGCACATTTTTTAGGATGTGGATGTGTTGGAGTATTATTATAACTAGATTATATATATATATATATATATATATATATATATATATATATATATATATCTGTCTGTGTGTGTGTATATATGTATATATATATATATATATATATATATATATATATATATATATATATGCATATATATACATATATACACACACACAGACAGATATATATATATATATATATATATATATATATATATATATATATATATATATATGTATGTATGTATATATATATATATATGTGTGTGTGTGTGTGTGTGTGTGTGTATGTATATATATACATACATACATATATATGTGTGTGTGTGTGTGTGTGTGTGTGTGTGTGTGTGTGTGTATGTATATATATATATATATATGTGTGTGTGTGTGTGTGTGTATATATATATATATGTATATATATATGTGTGTGTGTGTGTGTGTGTGTGTGTGTGTGTGTGTGTGTGTGTGTGTGTGTGTGTGTGTGTGTACATATGTGTGTGTGTATATGTACGTATATATATGTGCACGCACACACACACACACACACACACACACACACACACACACACACATATTGAGAATATTTACTTAGGGTACATAATCCATGAGGATGATATCTCCCATATTCCTCTTCTCAAACCTCTATTTCCATGAAAGGATAAAGAAATAGGTGGTAATGACTCAAGAACATTCCAAAAATTAAGATTAGAAGTGTTAAAATGAATAGACACTTGGGTTTTAAGATGAAGTGGCTTATGAAAAGTGTGAGCATCCCTTCACATATAAAATAATTAACCTAAAAAATTACCTCATGATGGAGTGACCTCACTATATTTATTGTCACCTTAACCCAAAACATTTTTATTAGAATGATTCAAATTTGGGGCCCAACCATATATCTCACAATATTAAAATAAAAAATATATTATTTAGGACTGAAATGTATTTTTTGAATGTTTATTTCATGTCTATATTCTAATGTTTATAAATAAACTACCATATGTTTCAAAAACCTTGAAATTAACCAAAACACAAACATTACTAAATGCCAACAAGAATTGAAATGATAAATAATTATATAAACTCAAATCCATACAATCCTGACCTCAATGAAGTTGATATATTTATATCCATAAAATATGTGTAATTCCCAATATCTAAGACCTAAATTTATTTGATTTTTATAATATAGTAATATTTATTCTAATATAAGTTTTTAAATTACCATAATGAGATAAATATTTAAAAAAATATATCAAATTATTCTATGACTGTGATGATATGAATATAAATTCGACATTTCATGCTTCCATAAAAACTGGCATAAATCATCCAAATGATTTATACATCATTACTTTATATATTCAAAATATTTTCATCAAAATGGCTAATTTATGTTACTCTACCATGTTTTCAACCATGTAACCTTTATAAATATAAAACTATTAAACTTTGATAGGTTACACTTCAAGATCAATCTAAAAGTTAAGCTTGATATTTCTATCTTGACTAAAATTTTCATATTCAAGAGAGCCTATTGAAATCATTTCATGCCAAAAACAAGTTTGATAAACAAACTTACTTATCAAAATATTTAAATATACATAGTTCTGGTAATATATACAATTCAGATATCTTCAAAAAAACCCTAATGTTAATATCATATAATCAATATGTTTCCATTGATATCCATAAAAAAGATATTCAAAATAAATTCTAACTTCTATAGCCATACACCATAAATTTTTAATATAACCATTTATTTTAAACTTCATGTGTTTTATATTTACATTAAATGTCATTTGAAATAATCAAATTTGCTACATTCCCAAAACTAAATGATTTAATTTTTCATATTAAAATAACATAGCCATTGAAAAAATACTGAATTTGTCATTATGAATATTACAAACACTACCACATTAAATCTTCCAAAATATGCAAAAAATCCATGTGCATACCAAATTTACTATTATTCATAGATAAGCACTATGAGAACCATTTATTCAACCCATAATACATACAAGCCTAGAATGCAAACAAGACCAATATATATCTCTTTCAAATACCCATTCAAAACTCATGACATTCCTTAAAAAAAGTCAAGAATCTATCATTAAGATATCAATTTGAGTTAATTTTATATAAAAAACTATTTCACAAACATATCTCCCACTGAAACTATAATATCAAAATTGATTCATGCGTCTCATTAAGCATGAAACACATAACTGCATGCATGAAATCTTATATTTTGAAATACTTTATGTTGCTAACAAACTACCCAAAAAAATCACTCTGTGAAGCCATGCTCAATATTTTCAAGGCAAACACTACCTTCTACACTAAATAATGTATGCATGTTTGAGCCAAAAAAACTTTTAAAAAATTATTTAATGTTTTATCTTTCTCAATAGCCCAGTCACCAAAAAACCAAGCTACATCATCTTATTTTTTACAAGAAACTAGCTCAAATATTTTGAAATTTTTTTAAAGGAAAAATATAATACTACATGTAATTTTTATGAATATCCCTTTGAAAACCTTGTAAAACAACAACAATACAACTAGAATTCTACCATGCAATAGAAATCCAAATTATGAGCCATATATTTCATAGTATTTCCTTGAATCAAGCTAATTGAACATACCTTGTGAATCTTGCCATATATTTTTTCAAAACTTCATTGTATTTTTCTCAGTCATCCTAGAATGTTTCTAAGAAAAGATTCACTTTTTAATGAGCTTGAAATGATATGAAACTAAAACCTAAAATTTACCACTTTATAATATCATAACTACCTTTTATTACATGAAATGATGTATACCATTTAAATTGGTCCTCATAACATCTACCAACTTGATCACCATATCCATTAAGCTTAACATATTACTAATCTATTTAGATGTCTATCTTCCTTATCACTAAATCAATAGCCAAATCCTTATTTTGATGCAAGTACATAAAACTTAATGCATACAATATTATCAAACATGCCAACTCACCTCAAGAATACAAACTTATTAATTTTACTTTTCATTAAATCTATGGTGAATCACTGTTCAAAGATTATACTCAAGTCTCAAATCACATAACATCAGTATGACATCTTCTGAATTGATAAGCTTAAGTTCCTATTTACTTGATAACTTAAACATTACCACAACATTCACCATAAAATTTAAAGTATATAATTTATAACTTATGTAATATTTGTATATGAACTAGCTAATAAACCAATATATTGCTTAAAAAATACCTCTTGAAAATATTCTTAACATAAGTCATTAACTTTTTAGATTTTAGGTTTCAAACTTATTTAAAATATTATAACTTATGTAATTCAAGTTGCATTCTATGAACTTATATGCATTAGAAAAACAAATTACTATCAATATTGAAATAATGAGTTTGAGAAGTTTTTGATAAAAACATTAATATAAAACACCTAAAAGCACTTGTTATGTATTTTAAAACTTAAGCTGATACAAGGATATTTATATGCATGGCTTTGAATATTTATGATCTGATATCTATCTAAAATTCCAAATACTGTAATATAACATGAAGAAAAAAATATCTATCTGATTCAACACTAACCATGCATTAATCAAGTATCAACAAAAACTATTATCCCTATATATATTACAAATTGATTATACATAATTATAAATTAATACTAAAAACTATTTCATTTAGAACCAACTTATGATTTTTGAAACCACTTTATCAACATTATAAGCAAAAATTTCATTCAAATACAAAAATTAAAAGTCTACTAATATAAATAAAAAATACATACTCGATTGAATACAAATGAGTTGGCACCTACCATAATTTTAGTCTTCATGACACTAGGTCATATATATGGTAGAATCAAATACATGATATGACCTTCAGAAAAGAGGGGATAATAAAAATAGGCTTAACACCAATTACTTTGCTAGATAATTTTACTTATAAAACTAGGTTGGAACTGTAAATTATTTTAATTAGACCAAGTAAATTGAGAGTGCAATTTAAGTTTAATATTTTCTCAAGAAGCTATGCATGAACCCATTTGGTAATTACAAATTGTTCAAGGAATGAAGTTTTTAGCTAGTATGGACTGAAGACAAGGAATTTTGGGATGGATAATAATCAATGAAAAATATTAAATATAATTTATTAAATTATAGTGATGATTTTTATTACATATATTAAATTTATATTTTATTCATAAATAAAATATCTTTAGAATAATTATAATGAAAATATATAAAGTAATTGAGTACTTACAATGATATACAATCATTATAGTAATTTATCCTTAAAATGACAAACTCCTAACTTATTGTAATAAATTTTGATACAACAAATAAGAAAATAAAGAATTCAAAAAAAAAAAAAATGAAACCCCAAAAAATAAAACCAAAAGAAAACAAACAAAGAAAAAAAACTAGGTATGAAACAATTTTAAGTGATGTCCATTGACTAAATGACACAACCAATTTACATTCAAATCCTATAATTGAAAATCAATTTTCCAAAGAACATTAGATATTTTGTAAGGACGAAGAAAAAGAGAATCAAATTTATGATGTCTTCCTACATCTTCATGTGCTTTATCCCAATAGAGAACTAGATCACCAACTTTAAAATGTTTACTAGAGACTTTTTTGTCAAAAAACTTTTTCAATTTCTCCTTGGCCTTTTCTAATTTTTTTAAAGAATTATATTTATATTAATTTAAATCTATCAAGTCATTAAGTCTCTATTCTCTCAAGTTCTTATCATCTAATAAATATTATAAATCAATACGAGCAGTAGAAATTTGAAGTTTAATTGGTAAAGTGGTTTAATATCCATAAGCTAACATAAAAGGAGAGTATTCAGTAGTATATTTAACAATCATATGATCATTCCATAATTATTCAAAGATATTAAGATGCCAATTTCTCTTATTCTCACAAACTAGTTTTTTCATAATACAAATCAAATTTTTATTCGTAGATTTAGCTTGCCATTTTCTTTGAGGATAATACTTTAAAGATGACTCAAATTAATAAAATAATGTCCTATAAATCTAAATATTTATTTCAAATAAATTGAAGACTATTGTTTGAGATAATTTCATAGAGAACACCAAATCTAGGAAATATTTGATTTTCAAAAAATAAAATAACTTCACTTGTAATTAAATTTTTTAATGCTCTAGCTTTAGGATATTTAGTAAAGTAATTATTAGTAGTCAAAATATACATATGACCAAATTAAGGAGGATTTATATCTAATATATAATAAAATCCCCATTTATTAAAGGGTTTTTCAAGAATCACAGGATTTAAAGGCATTGCTAGTAACCTATCTTTGCCAACAAATAATTTACAAGGAATGCATGCACAAACTAACTTATACACATGCTAAAATTATGTAGGCTAATGATAATATATACATAAAATATTATAATTAATATTTTTTAATTCATAATGGCCACCACAACTATCTTCATGACATCATCTAAGTAATTTTTGAGTTTGATCATGAGTTAAACATCTCAATAAAATACCACATTTATTTTTATAAAACAAAAAATTTTCTATTAAACAAAATTTCAAAGATTAAAATATCAAATATCATCTCTTTATTTTTTATAAATTATCAATACATACCTAATTTTTAAAGTAATAAATTAACTTATAATACCAATCATCTTCATCCAACAAAAAATTTCAATCATTCATCTCATGACCAGTTTTGAAAGTTCTTAGAGAAATCAACAACTTTCATAGATTGAAAATGAGGCCTAACTTGTAAATAATCATAAATAGATAAGACCAAAACATTTATACTAGAAGAGGTATTTTTATCCAAATGTTTTTTCAAGTCATATCCTTTTATGGTTTTGGATATTTTGAATTCAAGATCAGATTCTTGAATCCTCAAAATCCATTTTACTAACCTTCCTTGAATAGTTGATTGTTTTAATAGATAAGAAAGGATAGGTATATTAGACCTTAAAATGACTATGTTTGCCATTAATAGATAATGAAATTTGATCAAAGAATAAACTAATGCAAAAACAATTTTTTTAATAAGAGGGTACCTACTTTTCGTATCTTTTAAGACTTGGTTCATATAGCCAATATGTTTTTCTTCATTATTTTCATCATTTTGAGTGATTAAAACACCTATGGTTTTATAAATTTCATTCACATAAATAATAAAGGTTTTATTCAAATCAGGTTTTGAAAGTATAAGTACACTCACAATAAATTTTTTAATATTATTAAAAGTATAATCTACCCCTAAATCCCATACATATACCTAGCTTTAAAAACAAAGTTGTAATGGATTTGATTTACAAGTAAAATATGATATAAAATTATCCACAAAAGTTATTTTTCCAAATAAATATCTAATACTATATTGATATTTTGGAAGTAATAGTTATTTAATTAATTTTATACATTTGGATTGATTAAAATATCATCTTTTGAAATTATATGTGATAATAATTTACCCTTAGTAACACCAAAGATAGGTTTCTTGGGATTAAGATAAATATCATATTTCATACATCTTATGAAAAATTCATGAAGATGATCTGTATATTTATCTCTATTTTTTGAATGAAAATTAAGATCTATGTAAACTTGAATGACTTTGCCAATTAAGTCATCGAAAGCCACATGCATATCTCTCTAAAAAGTGGCACATGAATTCATGAGACCAAAATGCATCATGTTAAAATAAAATGTCCCTCTAAAAGTGGTAAAAAATATCTTATGCCTATAGTCTGGATTGACAAATATCTTATGCCTATAGTCTATATTGACAAATATTTGATTATAACTAGAAAATACATCAATTAAAGACATCATTTCAGACCCTAAAACTTGTTTTAAGATTTGACCAATGTTAGGAAGAGGAAAATTGTCTTTTATACTAGGCTTATTTAAATATCTTAAATCTACACACAATATAATGTCACCATTTTTCTTATGCATGGGTACTAAATTAGATACACAATCAAAATATTATACATGATAAATGACACCACCATCAAGCATTTTATCAAACTCTTTGATAATTATGTCTTCTAGAAAAGGGATTATTCTTCTTATCTTTTGACTAACATGTTTTATACCAATTTTTATAGGAATATCATGTCTAGTTTATTGAAGAGTTGTTAGTGATGTCATGAAGGTGTCTAGGTGAATGGATGAAGTGTCTTCATAGTTTAAGTGTCAATGACAAAGTGTGTAGTATTCTTATCCTAGTATGCTTGAAGTAGGCTTGATTTATATTCAGTTTTAACATGATTAGGGATGGGTTTGAAGTATTTAAAATTTGTCAATTATACTATTAGAGGTCAAGGATGATTGGAGAGATTATGGAAGTGCATGGTATTAATCTAGTTCTTCATTATGTTCATCTTGGCATAGTTGGTTCTGTGATAGAAAAATTTAAGTAGGGAGTTCACTGACATCATCATTACCATGTATGGATGAGTCAAGGGGAGTTGGTAATATGGATGCGATCACATTAGTCCAAAGTTGTTATCTTCCAATTTTTAGGCTATGAGGTTGTGTATAGAAAAAGATATAACTGTGCAATGTTGGCTTCACAGGTAGATTGTAATGTTTTTCCATTGCCAAATTTGTAAAGGGAGATCTAACAGTGTGCATTTAATAGCATCATAGATATATGGAATGAAATTAATTTGAGATTAATTTATAAGTTAAATTAGAGATGATTAAGAATTTTGATGGTACCATATTTCACATGCTTGAAGGTTCTAAAAGTAGTTTGATAAATAGATGGATTCCCGTATGAAAGAAGATCATATGGTTTAAATTTTAGGATATGTGATTGAACATAATAAAAGTTATTAAGGTTAAAATTTGGCCTTATAGGTAGATTTTAGTGGTTCCCATACTTATCTAAATTTTCAAAAGGTAAATACCAATACCAAATAAGTATCTAATGATGAGTGGATTTTTGTACAGATGTAGATCAATGATGCGTATTGAGTCAAAGAGGTCAAATCATCTGATATTTAAGTAGGTTAAAGTTTGGGATACTCTAAAATAGATTGATGGAGCATGTTTGTTCCAAATTTTTATGAAGAAATGAGATGATAACAAGTGCTCAATATCTAACAATGAGTAAAGATAAAGACTGAGCTACTTCTAAGAAGATTGATGATGCATATTTAGTCAAAATTACCAAGGAGCATGAGATAAGGTCATAGTGATAGATTTTTAACATAGTTAAAGATAAATATACTATAAAATATATCAATGGTGCATATTTAATAAAAATATGTGAGGACATGAGATGATGGAAAAGTGTTTGATGTTTAATAGTGACTTTTGACATTTAAATTTAGCAAAGGGAAAAACTAGTCTATATTGTTGAGCCATAACTTTTGAACTAGGATGAATTTGAAGGTGAATTAAAAAATAAAAGTTGTATATGAATTTAAGGCACATTTATTTAATCTATTTGGAAGGTCTAAATATCTATATAGTTGTATATATTGAGGTCCAAAGTTGACTATGTGTTTGACCATGGTATGTAAGTGACCCAAGAAGGATAATTTTATTTTTTCTAATGGTATTTATATATTTCAAGGTGACTTATATATTTGAGAATGTTATAGACTCTATGAGGATCATCTATATGGATTTTGGAGCTTTTAACAATCCATATACAAGATGAAAAAATGCTTAGAAGTTGATTGTTTATTCATTCATGGTGCTCTTGCCTATAAGGCTAATGTTTGAGTAGATTGAGAATACATAGATGTTTGTAATGATGACTATAATAATTTTAGGATGTCTAAGAAGCCATTTTTAATGGACTTATGCATTTATAAGTGGTATTACATTTCTAAATTTCTTGATGAAGTGTTAAATGGGTGAATAGGTCTCCATGAGGCCTATAAGGGCTACTAAGGCCTAATTGAAAGGCATAGCTACTTAAGTGTGACCCATAATTGTTATGGATAACTTCTGTGGATGGTATTGAGCTATGTTATATGTATTAAGGTCTAAGACAAATATTATGTCTGACTTAGAAGATAATAATCATGATGGATCTATAAAATGTGAAATCAAAGGTTGTAATTTCTAGACTTACAAGAAGAGGTGTGTGTAAGAGTTCAAGAGTGAAGGAAAGAAGAAAGGATGTGTGCCCAATATATGGGTTTTAGAGTAAATAATGATTATTACTATTTGTATGACCTATATTTTAAAATTTTAATGTCAAATATAATGCTCTTGTAGGTTTGACAATTGGGGAGAGAAGTGAATAGAAGAAGGATTTGCAAGTTTGAGAATGTATATGAGAGAAGCTTGAGTGAAGAGGAAGAGAGATTATGACATGTCTATGTGAGAGGATTATGTGAGATAGATATGGTGTTTTAAGGTGTTATAAAATTATATTCCCATTATCAGGTGTTTAAGACATCAATTTAAAGGTGGAGATGTTCATATCATAGGTGTTGGGAGGGTGCCCAACATCTAGGTCAGAAAGACTTGACCATCCTAGGGGTAGGTTCTCTTTATGGAATAGGTGTTTACTAAAGTCTAGTTATAATTAATTTACCATCCTAATAGTAGGTTCTCCTTATGGAATAGGCATTTCACTAAATTTTGGTTAGAAGGATTTAACCATCCTAGGGGCAGGTGCTCCTTGTGGAATAGGTGTTTGACTAAATTATAATATTTGCATACTTCTTATAGGAAAAGTAGTCCATGTGTTTGTAGTATTGAGAGTGGGTTTTATTCCTCAAGAGAGTTTCCCACATAGATATTATGTTGTGTGTGTAATCTTGCATTATCTATTTTTTCATTAATATAAACATCTTGAATGCTTCATGAATGGTTGTATTGAACGATTAAGTGTTTGAATGGTTTGGATTGTTTTCCACCACTGATTCACTGCCCCCCTGCACCCCCCTCCCTCCCCCCCCCCCCCCCCCCCCCCCCCGCCCCCCAATATCAATGGTTTGTACCTCTAAAATAGTTATATTAGTATCATAACCTTTTAGGTATTTATAAAACCAAGTGAATATATTAATAAATTCCTTCAAGAGTTTAATAAACTTAATATTTTTGTTAGGAGTACATTTTATTCCCAAATATATAATTTTAGGATCTTCTTTACTTCCAAGGTTAATAGGAATATTTTCATCAATTATTTTCCAAGAATGTTATTCAATTCATGAAATATTAGCCTAATCATTTGGGGTAAACATTGATTCGAGACTTACTAGACCAACATGAAATTTATTATTACTTAGCTATAGATAATATCCACAATTTAATACATAATCATCATAATCAAAATAATTACTTTTATGAAAATAATTGATATGTTCATCACAACTAAAATTAGGCTAATTTTCATTCAAATCAATAATTTTAGGTCTATTTTTTTTAGAAAATTAGAAGTCAATAGTTGGCTCACTTTCTTTAGAGTAGGATTATAAGCAAAAATAATGATATTATCATCTCATACATTAAATTATCCAAGTATATGAGATAAATTAAAGGATTAAAAATTTTAGAGCAAAGCCCAAACATTTTGAGTGTACCTATTTAGGCTAGTTTGATTAGTTTTATAAACTTTTCTAACTTGCCTAATAACTAACTCTGAATCAATGAAGAATTCTAAATATTTAATATTAAGTTTTATTACCTTTTAAAAACCTAAACACAACACTTCAAATTATGTTGTGTTACTTGTATTGTCAAATGATAGATTATAAGCTTAATGAAAAATTTTACCAACTAGAAAAATTAAATAGATTCAAACACCCCTATTAGGTTATGAACATGCCCCATCGGAATATATTGATCATAAAATATCTCTAAAAAAGGTAATTTCTTATTATTTTTTAGATTCATCTAAGGTTTACATCTCATAATTACTAATTCTCATTTACATGTATGCTATAGTAGGAGGTATGAAATCAATATGATTTGAAAACCATACTTCTCTTTGTATAAAAGCAATCTTATTACCCACTAGAACCCAAGTTGTATCTTTTCCCATAAAATTAATAGTTTATTTTGACCAATATCTTCCTAATCATGGAATAATTAATAGGAATATTTTATACCTAAACATTGGTCATACATTTGATTCTTTCATCTTACTCAATTTTGATAATAATATCATGAAACTTACCATAAATTTTAGTTTATCATGAATCAAAATATATAAGTTTCATGTTATTTGTCTCATAAGAAATGACCTATTGATCAGAAAAATATTTAGGTATTGTATTCTTATAATCACAATTATCTAGAATATAATTGTGAATAACCTTATTAGCAATTTTGATTGATACATAAAAAGGAGGCATGTAATCAGTAAGGGGATCATAGATCTGAGCAAAAATAATAGATTGAGATTGTTCATTATTATTTATTTCTTCTTGAAATCCTAATACATCATCATAATTTAGGTTTTTGATTGCATCATTAATTTTATCAAGTTTTCCAGGTAAATATACAACTTGTAATAATGAGAAATATGGTTTAATGGTAATCAAATCATCTATAATATTATAAGCTCCAACATTTGGATGACATATATGAGTGTAATTTTTGAGATTATAAGGAGGATATTGAGAAGTATTAAAACTATTTGATAAAGGGTTTATTTTTTTGGGAATTAATTTCAACATTATTCTACATACCTTTGCCTTTATCATGATTTCTAGAACAAGACTAATTGTTAGCTATGTTAGAATTATCTTTTTTATTAGAGTAAATTTTTTTTTATTGTATTGATATTATAAGAATTTTCAGATTTGGCACTATCAAATTTTTCATTATATCCACACATGTTTATATTATCAATGAGATTAATTGAGACATTATATTTTCATTGAATATATCTTTTAAAATTTTATATAGCTATACGAGTAATAGAATCATGATATAATCAACATACATTACAATAATGGAAATTTTATTTAGTTTTACCCTTTTGAAGAATATAATATTTAATTAATGTGGATGGATTATAAAGTTGTTTTTTAATGGTTACCATCTCATTTTTCAGACTATGAATGGATTTTAAGATTTTTACATTATCAAAATTTAAACATGTTGCAGTTCTATCATTAAAACCAACATGTTTTAACTTCCTTTTGTATTAAATATAAATAGTTACAATTTCATCATAATATGTAATATATTTATATTTTAAAGCCATTTTATAATTTAAATTTGAAGTATTACAAAATATAATTTTTATGATATTTTTAAAGGTCTAACATCGTGTGGAGTCATTTTTCATAATCTAGTGAGTTTACTTCTGAATCAGTAATTTATTTCTCTTGGATATATAAATATATTAAATAATTCATTTTCCAAATATAAATATTGTATAGGTTTGATAAAATAAAGTTATAACCATTCCTCTATGTCATTCCAAGTACTAATAACACTAGAAAGAAGAATAATAAAATCTTGATAAGCTTTACTCTCCAATGTTTGTTAGAAAACTCTATGAGAAATGTTTTCATTCACAATACCTAAAGTGGAACAAACAATTTAAAGTCATTTAAATGATCCTCCCAAGACTCACCAAGACTTGTAAATAACTTAGGAATATTAAGTCCTTTTAATGAACGAAGTTTACATAGATGAAAACCAATGTTAATAGGATTCCTATGAATCTAAGTATTTAATAAAGTTTGATAAACATCATCACTAAAATATACATCATTATCATCCACTTTGGCCTGATTTATATTATTTTGGAGACCTAAAATTAGGTCTTGAATTCTCTACTGTACTTGTTAAAGTTGGGGGTGATTTTTCTTGCTTTAGAATTTTTAGTAAATTTTTACTTGACCTAGTTGATTTAATTATATATTAGAATTAGTATATTCAATATGAAAATAATCAAAAATGAAAAAAAATCTTTGGGTTGAGGATCGGGAAGTAATATTTTCTCTCTCTCTTGCCTAACCCATTGGTTAGTTTCCTGAATATGATATTGCATTTCACATGTAAGATTCACTTATATATCATAAATTTCTAAATCTTATTCTTCCTCATTTATAAATTAATGTATTTGAGGTAAATTGTGAGGAATATTATACCATGCAAAATGAGTTAGATTAAAATAAATATTAACTTGATCATCAGTGATATTAATAAAAAAGTTGTATGATTGGAGTAGGATCTATAATGGTCATGGACAATAAAGATAAATTAGAAAAGAAAATAATATTTTTTGAAAATTCATACCCAATAGGGTCATGAAATTTATTGATGATGAAAAATGTTGCATCAATTAATAAACCATTTCACCTATCATGAAGGATAAGGTGGAATCGTACTAGTCTAATCGTAAGAGTCTAATGCATAATATTGATTCCAAAGATGCACATAAGGTTTTTTTTTTTTAAATTATCTAATAAAATAAGTCAATCAAATTCTAATCAATACTAAATTTATATTTAAAAAAAAATATCACTTGAATTTTAAATAAATTAATCACTTTATATATATGCAATCTAACATATCTAATAAAGAAAGTTTATGGATTAGAAAGTGTCTTGAAGGAAAGATCTCTGATCCTTTTTAATTCTATTTAAATCAATTCCTTATAAATTCTTGATCTATCTTTTGAATCAAAATAAATCCAAAGAAAATAAACTTAAAGATAATTAAAATAACTAAAAATGAATACCAAACAATGAGATATAAATAAAAACAAATATAATTAAAAGAACATAATCTAAATACTTATCAAGAAAAAACTAACTTATAAACAATAATGAATTAATGAAAAATAATCTACAAGAAGTAAGCAACAATAATCAAACTTAATCTAATCAATCTAATAAAATAAAATATATAAGTTAATGAAACAAACTAATCTAATAACAATTAAAAATCTAATATAAGAAAAACAATAGCTATCTAAATTAATCTATAACTTATTTATGATAATAAATCAAACTAAGTGAACCAAACTTTAATATAAAATATGAATAAAATAAATAATAATTAAAATAAATATCTAATATCTAAAACGTTAATATAAAATGAACTTAAAATTAAAGATAAAAACATAAATGAATTAAATAAAACATAGTACTAAAATGGAATAACAAACTTAAGAAAGGAAATTGTACACTAAGAAGTAACAAGATAAAAAATTAAAGAGTGTATTCTAATCTAAGAAAGAAATTAAAAAAATCTAAGTTAAATATAGTAATAAATAAATAAATGTGAGTCTAAAATAGATTCATATTAACATAAATTTGAAGAAAATTTATTTGAGAAACAAGTTTTCAGTACAAGTGGTATTCAATATATAGTTATTTATAATTGAGAAATCAATAAATATCACACTAAGTGAGGTATTCATCATTTTTTAGGTCATGTACATGGTATTATAATCATATTATTGTGTTAATATAATAATCAAAATATAGTAGGCCTGATAGACTGTAGATAATCAATTAATAAACCAAACAAGAAACCTAGATATACTTGCACTAAACAAATGCGTTTCTTAACCTTTAGATAATGTATTGTCTAGTATATTTGTAAATAATTAAAATCTCATAGATAATTTACATAGAGGGAAGTAATATGAAACTTGAATAACTCAAAATTATTAAACATTTGTTATATTCCTCCTTTATATTGTGTTGTGATTTTCATATGTTTCTAAAGTTATCCCTTGGACATAGTTATAAAATAGGTTATAACTAACTTGTTAGTTAGGTATTGTTAACTTTAATCAAGTTTATAAATTTTATTAGTTAACTAAACTTAAAAATTTAATAAAGACTAAAATAGATCAAATAAACTTAAAAATAGATAAAAAAGCAACTCTAATGGGTGGGGGTTGATGACTCATAAGAATACAATCAAAATAAGCATTTAATAAATATGACATTAATAATAATTACTGATAATTAAATAAAATTAGAATATTTAATCTTAAATACCATGACCATTTCTATAAATTTCAGTAATCAAATATTTCATTTTATAGAAAAGTAATATCATGTCTATCAAAAGTGCCAAAATCATATATATATGTCCACCTATCAAAATATCAAAGTGTCATCAGTTGTAAGTTAAATTAGAAAATATCAACAAAACATGACTTAAACAATAATTTACTCATCATCAAAATCTAAAACTATTTCAATCAAAGGTGCACACTTATCAGTCAAATATTCAACGTATTCCATTAAAGTGGCATGAAAATTGAGTAGCATAGTTCCTTCAGTATCATCCAATTTCAATTTGATATTTTTGACCATCCTTGTTATCAAAGTTGAAGCTAAAGGGATGCTAACACATTTTTCACTAGAGGGAGCATGCCTATCAGATTTAGGTATCAATGGTAAAAATTGATCAAAAGATAATTTAGTAAAATGTGTAAGTCCATTTTTAAGCTTAGGTGAAGGAATTTTGGTATTGATTGGCACAAGAAAATAAGTGTTTAGTTTTATAGTCACATCAATCACATTTTTAGGATGTGGAGGTGTTGGAGTATTATTTTGACCATATTGAAAAAATATATATATATATATATATATATGCTAAGAAGATTCACTTGGGGTACCTAATTCATGAGGATAATATATCCTATATGATATTATCAAACTTTTATTTCCATGAAAGGATAAATAACTAGGTTTTAATGAGTCAAGAACATTCCAAAAATTAGGACCAACAACATCAAATGAATGGACACTTAGGTTCTATAATTAAATGGCCTAGGAGAAGTATGAGTATCCCTTCACTCATGAAATAATTATACTTAAGAACTACCTTATGATGGAGTGGCCTCACTATGTTGGTCATTTCCTTGACCCCGATCATTTCTATTAGAATGATTCAAATTTAGGGTCCAACTAGACATCTCAAAATAATGAAACAAACAAAAATATTATTCATGACTCAACTATATATATTGAAGGTTCATTTAATATATTTACAAATGATAGAATATATATATATATATATATATATATATATATATATATATATATATATATATTCTATCATTTGTAAATAAACCACTATATGTTTCAAAACCCTCAAAATCAACAAAAAAAACAAACATTATTAAATGCCAACAAGTACTAAACCTCAATGAGTTTCATATATTTATATCCATCAAATATGTGTAATCCACAATATATAAGACCCAAATTGCTTTGATTTTTCAAATATATAAACATTTATTCCATAAAAGTATAAAAATTACCATAATGAGAAACATAGTTTAGAATAATATATCAAACTCTAATATGACTATTATGATCTAAATACAAATTCCACAATGCATACTTCCATAAAAATTGACATAAACCATCCAAATGAATTATACATCAACACTTGATATATTCAAAATATTTGCATCAAAATGACCAATTTATGTTACGCTATCATGTTTTCAACCATGTAACCTTTCCAAATCTAAATCTATTAAACTTCAACAGGTTACACTTCAAGAACAATATAGAAACTAAGCTTTATATTTCCATTTTGACTGAAATCTTCATATTCAAAAGAGACTCTTCAAATCATTTCATGCCAGAAACAAGTTTTATAAACCATCTCACTTATCATTATATTTAAAAATACATAGTCCTATTAATATATACAACTTTGATATATTCAAAAAGAATCTTGATGTTAATTTCATATAGTCAATTTATTTCTCTTGATATCCATAAGCAAGATATTCAAAATAAAGTCTAACTTCTACAACCGTACACCACAACTTCAAAATATAATCATTGATTTTAAACATTATGTGTTTTATATTTACATCAAATGTTATTTGAAAAAGTCAACTTTCTTACATTTCCAAAACTAAATGAGTGAACTGTATAAGTCCAAATTACATACTATTGAACAAATACTAGATTCATCATTTTGATTGCTGCAAACCCTACCACACTAAATCTTCCAAATTATGACAAAAATTCATGTACATACCAAATTTAATATTATTCATAGATAATCATTATGAGAGCCATTTATTCAACCTAGAATGCATATAATAATAGAATTCAAACAAGACCAATAGATATCTCTTTTAAATATCGATTCAAAACTCATGAAACTCCTTAACAAATTAGACAAGAATATATCCTTAAGATGTCAATCTGAGTTAAGTTTTGACAATCAAATATTTCACAAACATATTTACCATTGAAAACATAATATGAAAACTAATTCACTCATACTATTCAACATGAATCACCCAGATTCATACATCTAATATTATAATTCAAAACATTTTCTATTGTTAACAAGCTTTTCAGAAAAACCAACACTCAGCTAAACCATGCACAATATTTTTAAGCCAACCACTATCGTTTTTGGTAAATAATGCATACATGTTTTAGCTAAATTTTTTTTGAAAAATCTATTAAACTCTATAGTTTTTCAATAGGGAAATCACCAAAAACATAAGCTACATCATCTTATTTTTTAATTGAAACCATGTCAAATATTTTCAAACATTTCAAAGGAAAAATAAAATATTCATGCAATTTTTAAGAACATTCCTTCAAAAAACATGAAGACCACCAAAAATACAATGATAATTCTACCATGAAATAAAAATACAAATTTCAATCCATAAATTTCATATCATTTCTTTGAATCAATAAGATAACTAAACATACCTTGTGAATATTATCGAATATTTTCTCAAAACTTCACTATATTTTCCTCAGCCATCCCAAAATGCTTCCAAGAAAAGCTTCACTTCTATATTAATCCTAAAATTATATGAAACTAAAATAAAAAAAATTATCACTTTATAATACCGTAGCTACCTTTTACTACCTGAAGTGACATGTAACATTTACATTAGACCTTGTAATGTTAATATGCCAACTTGATCACCATATCCATTAAAATTAGCATATTACTAATCTATTTAGAAGTCTATCCTCTTTATCAGTAAATAAATCATCAAATACATATTTCAATGCAAGTACCCTAAACTTAGTGTATATAATCTTATCAAACATGCCAAACTCACCTTCAGACTACAAACTTATTAATTTTATTTGTCACTAAATCTATGATGAATCACCATTCAAACCTTTTTATCAAGTATCAAATCATATGACATCATTATGACATCTTTTGAATTGATAAGTTTAAGTTCATATTTACTTGATAACTTAAACATTACCACCACATTAACAATAAAATTTAATGTATATAATTTACAACTTATGTAACATTCATATACCACCTAGGTAATAAACCAATATATTACTTAGGAAATACCTCTTGAAAAGTTTCTTAACATAAGTCATTAACCTTTTAAATTTTAGGTTTCAAACTTATTAAAAATACTATAAATTATGTAATTCAAGTCACATTATAAAAACATATATGCATTATAAATACAAATTACTATAAATATTGCAATAATGACTTTGATAAATTTTTGATCAAAACATTAATATGAAACACCTAATAATACCTATTACAGATTTGAAAACTTATTTTGATATAAGGAGCTTTATATGCATGGATTTGAAGACTTGTGATTTAAATATGTATCTGAATTGACAAATACTACAATATAGTATGAAATAAATATCTCTATCTAATTCAATAATATGCATTAATCAAGAAAAAACAAACACTATTATCCATGTATATACTACATATTACTTCTACACAACTAAATTTTTTTATTGAAAACTATTTCATTTAAAACCAACTTATACCTTTTGAAACCACTTTATCATCATTATAAGTAAAAATTTCTTTATAATATATCAATTAAATTTATTCCAATGTAAATAAAAATGCATATTCGATTGAATACAAATGCATTGGCCCCTAACACATTTTTAGTCTTGATGACACTAGGTTATCTATATGGAAAAATTAGAAACATGACATGACCTTCAAAAAAGAGGTGATAATAATAATAGCTTAATGTAAGGCAAGATCAATGGTAATATTATTACCAAGGAAGGTATTTATATTTATCCTTAATGTGCTTATGTAATTTATAGGATTCCCCTTCCTAATAATAAGAAGGAATCAAAGTCATTGTTTAGGAAAGTTGACTTTGTATGTAAATTCATACTGAGTTTCACTAAGGTTGTTGAGCCTATAAATGCAATGTTGAAAAAGGAATAAAAAGTGGAGTGGACCCTTTTATTAAGGAAATAATTCTAATAAATAAAAGAGACCATCATGTAAGAACCATTCTTAATCAATTTGTGTTACACTAAATATTTATAGCTTTACTCTTTTGCTTCAAATCATACCATAGTTATAGTACTCACCTAGAATTTAAATCAGGATAATCACCCAATAGCCTTCATGAGAAATAAACTAAAAAATTATATAATTAAGCACTCCACCTTAAAAAAACATGTTTATGCCCTAGTCAAAGTTGTGAAAAATTTTAGGTACTACATTCTCAAAAACAAGGTGCACACTATTATCCCAAACCCATCTATAAAGATAATGCTCAATAAAAATGAATTGGAAGAGCACATAGGTATATAAATTGCCAAGTTCCAAGAGTATGACCTTGAAATAAAAAATTTCAATGTGGTCCAATATTAATGTATCACCTAAAAGATCACTACAACAGAACCAAGAATCACTGTGGTGCAATTAGACTAATTATAAATGGTCCATTAGGACTAGTATGATTCAATAGTATAGTATCTCCTTTATGGGAATCATCCTCCAAGACTAAATTATATGCATAAAAGATACCTTCGGATTAAGGAATCCCACTAAATATTAAATAAATGAGTGCTTTAGTAAAAGAACCATGAAGGCATATATCTCAGGGGCTTGTCATAAGAAGAAGCTAGAGAGGTCATGACTAAATTCCATGAGAAACTATGTAGTGGTTGCCCTTTTGGGAACACAACTACTCACAAGATCATGCAATCCAAGTTTTATTAGCCTACCATATTCAATGATTCACATACTATTATCTATGCATTATATAAGTGCCATACCTTTTCTAATATGGAGGTTCACACAATAATTCCACTTCAATGATAAAGGGATGCATGTTTTCTCAATGCGTGCTCAAATTCATAGGAGTCATCAACCTAAATTTATTATTGGGACAAAATTTCATTCTTAGAACCATTAAACATTGTAAAATATGAATAAAGGCTATGGAAAACAAGAATAACATAGCTAAATAGGTCATCAAAATCCTCAAGGAAACACAACTATGTGATTCGACCCTCTAACTTCCTTAGTCTATGACAATGGTCCTACATTCTAGTCAACCAAGCTCACTGAATGGGCTTATGAGAATGAAATTATCTTAATTTTATACTAAAAATACTAATCATAACAATATAATTTGGTTTATTTGAAAAATAAAAAATTTATTGATGTAACAAATAAGTATATAGAACAAAACCTAAAGATTGGTAATCATTATTGAAGTACAATCTTTGGGTTGACTGCACTAGGTATAAGAAATATATCAATAGTTCACATTTCCTAATGGTATATGGTGTGAATCCCATATTCCTAATAAACCTCAATCTACCTATATATAAATTCATTCAATAATACATGGAGGATAGAGGGAAAGTGGAATCAAGGCTATTGGATATCATCCAGATGGAAGATGCATAGGAAGAGGCTTTACAAAACTTTAGAAGACATAAAGATACTATTGAAATATGGTTTGATAAGAATTCATATGTGAATTATGTAGATAATAACTGCATACCCTTCATGAACATTAAACTTAGATTTCATCTCTGATCTTTATTACAAATACTAGCTTTATCTTCATCTTCACAAGCTTATCATTTTTCCTTGTTTAGCTTATAAGCCTCCTCTACATTTCTATAATTAATATATATTTATCATAATCATCATTATTGCTTCAACTTTGATCTCTTTTCTTGTACTTATAATTAACCTCATCTCACAAACCAATCTCAACACTCACACTCTCCATGCTTTACTTAAGACTTGCATCCTCTTATCTATACTCTTAGGTTTGAGAGATCCATGCATGATCCCTTTATTTTTAACTCCACTCTAGGGTTCTATGGTAATTAATATTTTCACTCATATCTCCTCTCCTTAACTAAAACCTCCTTCCTTCACTTTCCTTCTTTGTATCATCTGCAACTCACTCTTTGTACTTAAAACCATATGCCTCTCCTTACCTTCTTAAGGGCTCCAACACCTCAAAACTTCACTAGAGTTTCCTATACCCACTTATTAATCCTATGGGACCTCCCTTGTTCCTATAAAACTTTTTCCAACCATATTTAACCCTTATTTCACTCTATATACACCTTACACTCACTCTTTGCTTATAGAGGACTATCCCTCCTTGTAACCCTAAAAACATACAAAACCCATTATCTAGAGTGATCCAAACTTGACATTTGAAAAATAAACACATATTATAGTACCTATTAGTCTCTTTTAACTCTATATAAATTTTTAGTATCTAAAAACCAATGTAATTACACTTATGAAACAAAATCATCTTCTCATTTGGTCTCCAATAGGTTTCTTAAGGCTTAGATAAAACACTAGAATTGGAAACTATATTGTATGGTCATTTAATTACCTAAAACCACTTTATTAATTTATTTCACCCTAAAATACATATAAATACAATCTTTCATGATTTTAATAGGGTGACATCAAAAGTTATACTAGTTATTATTTCTAAAGCATGGACTCTTGTTACATAGGCTTGTACAAGGCTGAAAGGTGTCAAAATGAGATTAAAAGACTTTTACACAATTTCAAAAACTACTACCTACCCTTCATTAACTTTAAAATTTTCTATGATCTCTAATATTTACTACAAATACTAGCTTTGTATTCATCTTCATTATCTTATTCTTTCTCTATTTTTAGCTTATAAGCATTCACTACATGCCTATACTTATTAAATATTTACCATACTAATAATTCTTCATTCACATTTTATCTCTATACTTATACTCATAATTAAACTCATCTCACAAACCAATAGCAACACTCACACTATTCATTAAATAAATTAAGATTTGCATCTTCTTATCTGACTCTTAGGTTTGAGAGCTCTATGCATGATCCCTTTATTCTTGACTCCACTCTAAGGTTATATGGTCATTTATCTAATCACTAATATCTCCTCCTCTCTCCTCAACTAAATTTTCCTTTATTCACTTTCTTTCTTTGTGTCACTTGAAACTCACTCTTTGTTCTTAAGACCATATGTCTCTCCTTACATTCTTAAGCTTGACTCCAACACCTCAAAACTTCACTAGATATTCATATACCAACTTATTAATCATATGGGATCTCCATTATTCCAATAAAACTTATTCCAACCTTATTGAACCCTTATTTAAATCTCTAGGCTCCTTACACTCATTCTTTGCTTATAGAGGACTATCCCTCCTTATAGCCTTGAAAACATACAAACCCCCTTGTCTGGAGTTATCTACACTTTAAAATTGATAAATAAACACATATTATAATACCCATTAGACTTTTTAAATCTTTATTCAAAGTTTTATGATTTGGAAACCAATGTAAGTAGACTTGTACAACAAAACCATCTTCTCATTAGGTCTCCATTAGGTCTTTTTAAGGTGTAGACAAAAAAAATAGAATTTGAAACCATAGAGTACAATCAGGTATTGAAATAAAACCACTTTATTCATTTATGGCACCGTAAAATACATCTAAATACAATCTTCCATGATTTTTCTAGGTTGACATCATTTTTTTTTTCCAATTTTTCTTTCTAAACCCTAAATTCTTATTACATAGGTATGTGCAAGGTTGAGAGGGCTCAAAATGAGATTAAAATATATTTTATAATTTCAAAACCTCTTACCACCTAATAAAGTTCTATTTTACCTTATCACACCTTCTTTAATTACTATCAATCCATGATTCCCCTTCAATTGACCATAATAACTAAAAACATAAAGTTTTAATCATGGACAAGAGACTGTATAGACTGAGAATTCAATAAAATAGATTATTTATGTTTTAGGATAATTTTAGAACTTAAAACACCTATAATTAATCTTTTCATCCTACTTAACCATTCTTTGATTATTTTTTGCATTGAACAATCACTAAAATTTCATAAAAGATGAAAATATAGAATTTAGTCTCTAACTCTAGGAATGTGTAATGGTCAATGCAGTTCCTCAAAATATTACATAAAATTATACCTCAAAATATTTATATTTCATTTATCATTTTTTTAACCATCATTAACACATCTTTACTTCTTATTCCTTATTGTTATTTGATTATGATGTATACACACAAAATTCTAAGAAGCAGAATTCTCTCTTACAACTATAAGAGGATGATACTATTCAATATAAATTAAAAATAAATCAATGAAATAATCAATCTTAGCAATGTATTAGTGATAGGTAAAACCTATCTAAATCTTTTTTTATTCAAAAATCAAAACTTATACATAATATTTCTGAGCATAGATAGAGTTCCTCCAACTCATGATCTCTCATTTTTATTGAAAATTTATACCTATTTCATTTTTTTACCTTCCTCCTCACTCCCTATTATCCTCATACAACTAACTCATATACATTTTAAATATTTCATATATTTATAAAACCATCACTAATATCTCCTATAAGAAAGGTCTTATGTTGCATAATGGTTATTTTATTTTCTTTTTTCAAGATTCTTGATTTATAAGACCTATATATGACTTAGGTGTATAAATGACTTAAAAAAACCTTAAATGACCTCAAGGGACTTTTTAAAACATACTTTTATCTATTAATTTCATACTAGACTCAATTTACCCTTCTATGCCTAGGTCTAGGATTCAAAATTTCAAATATCTACTTTTGGAGGGAAAATTCAAAATGCTTACACACACATCATTTCATGACTCTTTGAAACACTAAAGACATCAAATAGACCTTAAAGGATAATCCACACTCACCTAACATACAAAATTTTCCACTATGACCCCTTAGATATGTTTACATGATTGACAACTATAGATGCTCTACATCACTGAAGTCCTTATGGATATTAGATCTGGTCTTGTTATTGGATAGATATCATAAGAAGAAAGGGTAGTATTTCAAAATTGAAACACTATGTATTGGTACTTATCATATTTTTTAGGTACTTGAGTAGAAATCTTTTAGACTAAAGGGTTTTTAAATAAATGATCTCCCATTAACTGTGAATAGAATTTTTTTGAAGTACTACTTATCAGATATTCCTTCCAATAAAACCTTATAATTCTCCTTCAAGAAAAGGATTATAATGTGAATGTTAGTTTATAATTAATCAGTTTTTTTTTCATGTGTTTTTTATTTATTTATTTTGACTTTTTATTTTGTTTTGCCTATGTTTGTTTACTTTAGGCTTTTCCCCTATTCACCCAATGTCATCCTATAGGTTTAGTGGATCCATATTGGTCATGAAATAGATTATATAAGTATTGTTAGTGTTATATTTAGTTGATTTATCTTATTAGAGTTAGGATTGATTTTTATATCACCTTAATTTTCACTTGAATACATAAAGCACATAATCCAACCCAAGTTTATCATTTAAAAAGCGCTGAAATATATATTATAGGTTTAATTTATTAAATGAGCACCATTTCACACATACACCTAATGGGGAAACTTACACATGTTTTAAATTCTATCTTCATATTATTAGATATGTAAGAGGTGCTCAACCATTAATTGTGTAGTGGTTGAGGTCATTTTATCTCACCTTATTCTAATTTACATGGCTAAATCTAATGAAAAAATTAGACTCAGGGTTTTAAAGAGAATGGGATATGTTTTCTAGATATCATGCACATACTCAACCCTAATATTGCACACAAAGAACAATTTAAAGTAGGTGCAATGACTTATACAAAAAATAGAGGCACTATACATAGATGATTCTATAAAAGTAAAATCATATTCATCTCATGTAGGCATACATAGACTAACATATTTTTTTGAGTAGTTACAAATACCAAGTTTTTGATTTGAGTGATTGACTATATAATTTTACCCTTTATATCACCACCTTTAGTCTCATAGCTATAGAAAATAGTAAACACACTAAGTATCTTAATCCATTAAGTTATGTATAATTATACATATCATATTTTGTCTTTTAAATTTAAATTAATGTATTATTTCCATAGTTTATATAATATGAGCAGTTCAAAGTTTTATACTTGTTTACATTTACATAATCAAAATTAGGTAAACATATTATTATACCATTTTTTGTATAGAACACAAAAAAAAATCATTTTTTCATTAAGATTTCATCCATATTACTAGGGTTTCAAATTTATGTATTAAAAACTAATTTTAGACCTTTTGATTTTCCATCATTCAAAAATTACACATGGATATAATGGGTACACATAGTTTTTATTTTCTAACTCAGGATACGATTGTAATCATTAATTTTTGTTTTAATTTATTATGAAAAATATATAAAACAATGTAATTCCATGGATAAAATATTTGTACAAGGATGAAATTAATAATTAAAAATTTTTAACCTTCTTTAATTCACATTGTTGTAATATTTAATTTGAGTTTAATCTTATTACCACTAAGCACCAAAGGGCATGCATGACTCATTTTATTACATCTCCCCTAAAACTAAAGGTTGTACTAGATACCATCCCACCCCCATTATTTAACTAAGGAATATATTGGATTTCAAAATTTATGCTATTGCCAATATAAGAGGTAGGGTGCCCCATCATGTTATCGATACTAAAATTTGGTCTTTAGTACTTGAAAAATATTGATGCACATTTATTATAAATGACTTTCATGCATAAAAAATGTCCTAATCGACTATTATTTCAAATTTTCATGTTATCTTATCAGTTCTCCCTTAAATTTTTATGATATACACCTTAAAGAACCTAATTGTATATTTCAAACCTAGTAAATATCATACAAAAATATTTATAAACTCTCAGTTCAGTCCACCTATACACATGTCAGTTATGCCAAATTTAGTTAGTATCACCAATAAATATTTAATTGATTTGGCTGGTACTAACCCTCTCCCAAAAATTAATATTTTTTAAAATAAAAATATCATCTTAGGGTCAACTTATTTTCCTATCATATTGGGTGTGTGAGAAATCACCCAATTGAACAATTATATAGACAAATCACGTTTTCATTCAAAAGGGACTTTGAACTAATCTAAAAAATGTATATACACTATTAAAATTTTATAAAATATTCCATTTTATCCCAAAATTGAATACCAATCATTATGAGTAGTCATAATCCTAGTCTGAATAGAACTAAATCCAAGTCAGACAAACATTGTTAAACATCAAAGATAAATCATTAGGTGTATACATATAGTGAAGGAGTAAATTTCACAATCACACTAGGTTAGGAAACTAATTGTGGCTTAATTTGCGTACTAAAATTATTATATATGTAGGAAAAATTAAATAATAAAATGAGGGTGATTGGGGTCAGCTCAACACATTACACTTTCCCTATTTTTCTAGGTTTATAGCCCTCATGAGCACACCTAGGGTTTCAAGGAAAATGAGACTAATTTATAGAGTTGTGTGTATCATTTAAGTTTATAATCACAAATAAATATCATGAAAATATATGTTTAGGTGATCATATGTTCATAGTTCATCATTTCCACATAGGTCATTACCAACCAACACATATCTATATCGACCAATGATACTGACCTAATATAGAAGAACTATCCCTATATAGATAGATAATTAGTTATAGAACCAAATGAAACAAAATCCTATTTCATATTTGTTGACCAAATTTTTCCCGTAGGTAAAATTTTTGGTCCCCTTCCTCCCTTGCAGTTCATGCTAGTTATATTTCAGGTTGTTCAGGTTTAGCATTCTCTATTTCATGGCCTAGTTCAATTTTGAGTTCAGTGTCCTAGTTCAATAATGGTTGAACCAAACCATTGAACCAAAAAATTTGGTTCAATGGGCTTGGTTCAATTTCAAGGAGTTCATTGGTTCAGCTTGGTTCATCTCAGTTCAACATCTTAGTTCAAGCACCTAAATGCAATGTGTTGAACCTTCGTACTGTTGAACCGTTAAACCAATTTTTTTGGTTCAATGGTCTAGGTTCAACATACTTGGTTCAATGGCTTAATTTCACATGTTCAGTTCAATTTTGGTTCATGAGCCTTCCTTGGCTCATCGGCACTCTTAGTTGAACCATTGAACCATTCTTGGTTCAACGGTCTGGGTTCAATGAGAAGTTCAATGCATGGTTCATCGGCCCTTTGGTTCATCGACGCACTCCTTTGAACCTTGAACCATTGAACCAAATTTTGGTTCAATGGGTTCAGTTCAAGGGGCTGCCCTTGGTCAAAAGCACAGTCAAATAGTCAAAGGGGCCCTTTCGAAGGGCAAGCGCATGAAGTGAAGGACCCGAGTAAATTTAAGGTTCAAATTCAAAATTTTCATTTTTATGCAAATCGACTAAGTCCAGAAGAATTTCCGTGGACAAATTGTCTATGGGAATTATCCATAGACAATTTGTCCATAGAAATTCAAGTGAAGCTGTAGACCCAGAGAATTAACCTGGGGAAATTGTCTGCAGACAATTTGCCTGCGGGAGCCCGGGAGGGCAGTTCAAGCAATAAAGGGCCCACTGGAGGACCCCGAAGGGTAGGTGCCCTTACAGGGGACTTTCAGTCAGGCCAATAGGACTTTTCAAAGGGACAGGTGCTGGGAAAATTCAAAGACAAAGAAGTTCCTAAAAGGATGCCACATGGCATTGAATCCGACTGAAGTGGCAATGGACTCGATGACGTCTCGATGGACGTCAAATTTAGCAGAACGGTTTAGCCGTTGGTTCTCAAGTGATGACACCTGAGAAGCCATAAATTTTAAGAAGATGGAATATTTGTTGGCTTTCAAAGCTTGACAATTGGATGAGTGTCAAATTTAGTAGAATAGAATGACCTTTATTTCCAACTGAGAAAGTATTGCTAAGGAGCCCAGAATGCAGCAACCTGTTGAAAGTTCACCCTTGGGGGGGCAAACAAGCTAGATAGAGACAAAATTGATAAAAGACAAGAAGAAATACATGAAATGAGCAAGCAGTTAAGTCCAAGTGGTGCCAATTTGAGAAGTGACTCTAGCAGGTGAAATAGTTCCTTTGAATTGATCATGAGAAGATGCAACAGCTAAGTAATGTAACCGGTTTCTTCATTTTACATTTAATGTGTGGACAAACCACATTTTGACATTAAAATTTGTGGACTTCGAGTAGACAAAGCCCATGGCTCATTAATTTTTTGAGCAACTTGTTAAAGGGACATGATGGCCACTTGTTGAAGGAACACCACATGGGCTTCCTTGTTTTCTCATATATATTTTATACTTGTCATTTTGTAATCATCTTTTTCACAATTTTAAAAAGCAGAGCTCTACTAAAATTTCCACCTGAATCAATAAAAATACAATTTTGCCTCCATCTTAGATAGATATTCTATGTATGATCTAAGTGTTATTTGTGTTTAGTCATTATCTTTGATGCTCTCACAGGTTTGACACCAACAGAATAGTTATCTACAAGGCACCAGTTTGTAGCTTACAAGAGAAGAGCTCTTTTGGAAGTATAAAATAGGGGAAGTCACTTACAGTGTGTATTATACAGCACCTTGGTGAGTGTCTATTTCTATGTTTTCATGAGAACCTCCCTATCTTTCTCTTACAGTCTAGTCCTTCTGCCAAGCTTGAAGTGTATGTCTTGTTGTTTTGTCTGATTCTGAGTGTGGATGTGTGAAGGTCAACCTATTTTTGGTGTATCACCTCCTTAGAGTAGTTTGTTTTCCATGCATTTCTTCTCCCTTTTCATTCCCCACTTTTTATTATAGCTATCTATACCTGTATTTTGCACTACCTGGAACAAACATGATACATCAAAGGGAGTTAGCCCTTATCTAGAGACTCTCCTCTCCAAGTTCATTGTCCCACAGGCAAGAGAGGAGTTTTAATGTTGTGAGAAGGCAAGAACTTGTTTTCCTACCACTGGGTGTACTTTCCTACATCAATAGTTTTGGCACACCCAGTGGGACTCAATTTAATCACTTAGTAAAGTTCAGGATTAATGTTGGTCCTGATATAGCCAATTCAAAGTTTTCCAGCATCTGGTGACTCCACTGGTAAGAGCTTCAGTTTTATATTTTCAAGACCAATTTCTTAATCTTCTATGCCTAAGGTCACCACAAGGTCTGCTTCAAGAGGGGTCCCTTTTGATTTCATTGAATTACCTTTAAACTCTGCTAAAAGACTACGATTTGAGAGGACCCATCCTTATCCAGTAGCCAATCCTCCTAAACCTGTTATAAGAGACACAGTCACAATAAAGCCTCAGTTATAGTCAATTCCAGCCATGGCATTGCCTTTTGCAGCTTTTTGTGGTGAGAGCCCCTTGAATCTCCCACACTACAATCCAATTTTGTGAATAGCTCTCAAGAATGTACCTTATTTCAATGGAGTGGGGCCTATTACAGTCACTGAGTATATTAAGAATATTGGTAATCTTTGCAATATTCACAATGTAATAGAAGAAAATGTTGCCATCAAATTGCTAGCATTATCTTTGAAAGGCAAGGCTCTTGATTGGTATGGGACCTTGCCCATAAATTCAATACATTCTTGGAATGAATTGGGCACTCAGTTGACAGATCATTTTGGGGAAAAATGTGATGGCCTCTCACTTGTTGAGCAGCTGATGACCATTAAGAGAGCTCTGCATGAGTATATGCAAGACTTCAACACGTGGTTTCAAAAGACTTGGGATATAATTCCCATCCTGGTAAGACCGAATCCTAGCTACACTTTCTTGTAATATTTAAAAGAATTAAATAGTGACATTATAGTGATGATACAATCTATGGGAGGGCATATATTGCCTGCTACTTATGACATTGCCATAACCACTGAGAATTGCTTGATACAAGCTGGAAAGATCACCCCTAGGCCTCACATTCTACTTTTCCCAGAATTGCTGCCTCTAATTCAAACCGTTTCTCCCATAATTGCTCGCTTGCCTACCATTGAGAAGCCAGCTGATGTTCTATCAAATGAGCTTCATGAGGTTAAGAGTCTATTGTAGAACATGTCCAATGAACTTATTGCCATTAAAAGGCAACAAGCTCAAGGCAATAGACCAAATTAGGGATACCAGAATTATGGTCAAGCCCCTAGACCCCCCTTTTAGAATTATAATCAAGGGTCAAGGTCAGCTCACTACAACCAAGCCATTTAAAAATTACAACACAGGCCCCCCTTCATCATCTAAAGTCATGGTGTTAGTTTATAATAATCTTGTACAAGAGCAGCCTAGCTATTTAACCATGGGATATGGTTAAGAATAGGCTATTTACACAAATGAGATGATGAACTATTTTCAAAATGTAGACAACCAAATAGCTGCTCAATCTCAGACCTCTGAGCCTTCAATGTAGCCCAACACGAGTAGTAATCAGGCTCAGCCAGATTCTACTCTTATGAATCACCTAGAGGGCAAGTTTTGTGCAATCAATCATGTAAGTGCTATAGACAATCAGGTTGATTATGTTGTAGCCAACACAAGATTTAAGAGAAGGGTAGTGGGAGAAGTGCAGGCTACTACTCAGGTGGTAGTAGCACCTCCTCCATCACACTCATTTCAAAATGCCCCAAATTTCAAGCAGCTGTCTATACCTCCAGCGCCTTAGCCTACAGCTCCGGTTGGGATTAGCCCAAAAGAAAATGTGAAGGGAGGTAGTCCTCAAGTCAATATAGTGGACCAAATGAAGAATTTGCATGTGAGCATCTCTTTATGGGATTCATTGTCTCTTCCAGGACAGAAGGAATTACATGAGCTAGACCGACAAGTTACCCCAGCAAGCGCTGATAATGTTTTGATGACAAACGGACAACATTCCACTTCAATCTAGGTAAAGAAAGAAGAAAAGATTACCCCTTTCTATGTATCTTTGGTCATTGGGGACTTCTTGGTACATAACTGCATAATTGACAGTGGGGCCAGTACATCAGTGATGCCTAAGTACATTGCTGATAAGATGGGATTAAAGTATGAAGAAATGAACAAAGGAGTCCCACAGCTAGATGGGATGCTTGAAAAAATAGTTGGAATTTTGAAGGGTTTAAGCTTAATGTTTCACCCTTTCCCAACTTTCTCAATCCCCCATGATATAGTGGTAGCGGATGTTCCTTTGTATTTTGCAATTTGCCTATCCAAGGACTTCACGTCAAAAATAGGTGGCTATCTAGTAGTGAATTGGTCATATCTAGTTTGCAGAACCAAGTATGGGACCAAGGTGAAAATCGATTCTGAGCCACTCCACAAGGACCATCTAGAACTGTACACTCCCAAGGTAGCGAATGTCAGTCACACAATCATCGACCTAGAAGAGTCCCAGACAGACCAAGCTCTATCCTCTACTCTTGAAGGAGTCACAGACCTACTCTTGGATGAGTGGGGAAATGATAACTTCAAACATGATCCATACAAGTTTATTGAGGAGGCAGACCTTGGAGTCTATTGCTTACACGAGGAAAGTGCCTTCATGCCCAATTTAATGAAGGCCAACTAGGATGACCTTGGTCTATGGTAGATGTATTTTGATGGTTCCAAAAGTAAGTTGGGCACTGGTGGTGGGGTGATGTTGGTTTCCCCTTCAAAATAAAGGTACTTTTTAGCTTTTCATTTCCAATTCTCTTGCACGAGTAATGTTGCAGAATATGAGTCTTTGATCCATGGGCTTGAATGGGCAAGAAAAGGAGGGATTAAGGAGTTGTAGGTCTTGGGAGATAGTGAGATAATTGTAAATGAGGTGAAAGGCTAGAATATAACAAAGAACTCCTTGCTGAAGTCTTATAAGCATAGGGTCTGGGACTTGATGGAAGTTTTCCTTGCCTTCAACATTGCCTCGATTCCCAAGGAGCAGAATAAACAAGTTGACAGGCTGGCAACAATTAGTGTGAAGTTTGACATTTTAAGAGAAATAAGCCAAGATTGTGGTTCATGCCACTTGAAAGTGGTAGTTTGGCCCTCCATCCCAGATAATGTTGCAAATTGGCAAGTTTTCGAAAGTGACCAACATATAGCTTTCTTCCTACATGAAGAAGCTAAGTTCACAATACACAACTAGGCAAAATTGTAACAGCAATATGGAAATTAGATTGTTTAGTTGAAGAATAATATACTCCCTAAAGGTATGGTCATGCTTGAAAGCATTCTCAATAGAGATGACCAACTGAGAAATGACAAAGCATGCATCATGACCAAAGAGGAGAATTATGAAAGCGTCAAAATTTTCAAGGATAAGCTGCTTATGCTTGGTAAGGTCTGCACGTTTCAAGAAAGGTGAGCTTTCATTCTGCTATGTCAAGAATTCACTGATGTCTTTGCATGGGATTACAGTGATTTAAAAGGTTTCAACCCAAGGCTCAGCCAGCACACCATTGAATTAGAAGAAGGTGCCAGGCCAGTCACACAAAAGCGAAGGCCTGTCAATCCTATAATTAAGCCCCTCATACAAAGGGAATTGGCCAAATTAATTGAGTCTGGAATTATATTTCCAATCAAACATTACTTATGGCTGGCAAACCTTGTTCTTGTTAGAAATAAAAATGGGGAGATCAGGCTGTGTGTCAATTTTAGAGACCTTAATACAGTCTCTTTAAAATATCACTATCCCCTCCTGAGCATGGATTAGATCCTTCAAAAAGTAACTGGTAGCGAGCGTTTCTCCCTCTTGGATGGCTATTCAGGGTATAATTAGATTTTGGTGCAAGGCTGTGACCAGTACAAAATAAATTTCACCACTAAATGGGGAACATTTGCCTACAAGAAGATGTCATTCAGGGTTTCCAATGCTGGTGCTACCTTTTAGTGAGCCATGGACATGGCTTTTGGTGGCTTGATAAATAACAATGTGCTGATATACCTCAATGATGTAACGGTATTCTCCAATGAAGCAAACCAACACATAAAACACCTTAAGCAAATTTTTGAAAGATGTAGAGAGTTTGGCATCTCTCTTAATCCAAAGAAGTGTGTGTTTGTTATTCATGAGGAGAAACTCCTTGGCCACATCATGTCCAAGGAGGGCTTGTCCATTGACCCTGAGAGAGTTTGCTCCATTCTGGAGATGTCCTTACCAAAGCACAAGAAAGGCCTGTAGAGTTTCTTTGGCAGGATAAATTTTACTCAGAGATTCATTCCAAATTTTGTTGAGATAGTTAAGCCCCTGACCTCTATGCTGAGGAAAGGTGAAGAATTCAAGTGGAAAATGCAAAGAAAAGATAGCTTTGAAGCCATCAAATAGGATTTAGCCCAGGTGCCCACTCTGATCAGCCCTGACTTCAGTAAAGACTTCAACCTCTATACTTTTAGTAATGAAGAAGTGATATCCACCATGCTTACCCAAGAAAATGGAAATGACCTCGAGTAGCCACTCACATTCTTCAGCCAAGGGTTAAAGAAATTTGAAGTTAGGTACATGTATGTAGAAAAGCAAGTCCTGGTAGTAGTGTCGAGCTTGAAGAAATTTAGGTATATGTTGTCTAATAGCAGGATTCATCTTATGGTCCCACATCTTGGCATCAAGGATTTCTTGACCAATCAAGATTTACATGAGAAAAGGGTGCGGTGGATCACCAAAGTGATGGAGTATGACATAGACATTAAGATCACCAAGCTTGTGAGGGGCAGAGGCCTGTGTGAATGCTGTAGATTTCAAACAAAAAAGGGAAAACATCTTGCTAATCCATGACATAGCCACTATAGAATAACCAATTGTCATAAAGGTCAGGTGTATGTTGTCTAACAATAGGATTCATCTTATGTTCCCACATTTTGGCATCAAGGATTTCTTGACCAATCAAGATTTAAATGAGAAAAAGGTGGGATGGATCACCAAAGTGATGGAGTATGACATAGACATTAAGATCACCAAGCTAGTGAGGGGTAGAGGCCTATGTGAATAGCTGGCTATAGATTTCAAACAAAAAATAGAAAACAACTTACTAATCCATGATGCAACCACTGTAGAAGAACCAACAGTCATAAAGGATTGGATGTTGGACATGAGATGTTTCCTTGCTATTGGTGAATGCCCATAGGGTCTTGATAAGACTCGAAGAAGGTATTTTAAACTCCAGTCCCTTCCTTATATCCTAGTTGATGAAGTTTTATTTAGGAAGGATCTCTTTGGGGTTCATCTAAGATGTGTTGACCCCAATTAGGCTGATAAGATACTGGCTGAGTTTCATGATGGGCCAACAGGTGGTCATTTCACTCCTAGAGCTACTGCAACAAGGATAATGAGAGTTGGCTATTTTTGGCCTACTCTTTTTAAGGATACCCATGCCTGGATAAGAAAGGGCCATAAGTGTGCACTTTTTGATGGAAAAAAATGATTGGTTTCCATGCCTCTATAGCTCATTCAAGTTGAGAAGCCATTCATGCAGTGGGGCCTAGACTTCATAGGAATGATCAATCCTCCTTCTAGTGCTAGGCACAAGTGGGTTTTGACTGCCATGGACTATTTCACAAGGTGGGTGGAATCTATTGCTCTGAAAGAGGAAAATGAAAGCATAGTCCTAGAGTTTTATGAGGACTTGGTAATAAGATTTGGGGTCCTAGCCACCATAATCTCAGATAATGCTTTGGTTTTTTTGGGAACCAAAACTAGTGAATGAGTGCTGAAGTATGGCATATACCTCAGCACTTCATCAAATTATTATCCGTAGGGGAATGGGCTAGCTGAGTCCACCAATAAAAATTTGATCAAGATTATAAAGAGGACTATGGAAGAAAATCAGAGGACTTGGCATGCCAAGCTAAAGATAGCTCTATGGGCTGACTGAATCACTCTAAAGAGAGCAATTAGAAACTCTCCATATATACTTGTATATGGAAGGGAAGCTAGGCTTCCCATCTCCCTTGAATTGCCAGCACTGGACCTCACTTATCAGCTACAATTAGAAGAAGGAAGCAACATGGCGATCAGGTTGTGTGAACTAATAGAGCTCCAAGAGGTAAGGGATCAGGCTATGGCTTCTGTGACCACTTGCCAATAGCAAGTAAAAAGGCACTTTGACAAGAAATCTTTGCCAAAAGATTTCACTAAAGGAGACATTGTCTTAAAGTGAGACGAAGATCGAGCCAAGCCTAGAAAACATACAAAATTTGATGCCTTATGGAGTGGTCCTTACATAATTACTTAGTGCAAGCAACATAACGCATTCCAAATTTCTAGGTTGGATGGTGAAGAATTGCATATCCCAATTAATGGGATACATCTAAAGCATTGCCACTGAGTCTTCTTTCAGCTGTACATATTTTCCCTTGTTTTCTTTCCCATTTTCCCTAAGTGTTGTTGTATAGGTAATAGTTTTCTTAGTCTTGTGTGTGCTTTCATTTCCTTAGAGGTAAATTTGTGTGGCTAGTTCTAAGTTTTGTCAGAGCTCTTGCTAATTCTCAAATTTACTATCTGACTCCATGCCCAATGGACTGCAAGGCAACTAGTCTCTAAGCATAGTAGGCATGCTTCCCCTGGGAGTCACCAATTTGTTGACCAAATTTTGCCCGCAAGTAAAATTTTTGGTCCCCTTCCTCCCTTGTTGTTCATGCCAGTTATATTTTAGGTTTTTCAAGTTTAGCATTCTCTACTTCATGGCCTAGTTCAATTTCAAGTTCAGTGTCCTAGTTCAATAATGGTTGAACCAAACCATTGAACCAAAAAATTTGGTTCAATGGGCTTGGTTCATGTTCAAGGAGTTCATTTGTTTAGCCTGGTTCATCTCAATTCAAGCACCTAAATGCAATGTGTTGAACCTTCATACCGTTGAACCAATTTTTTTGGTTCAACGGTCTAGGTTCAACATACTTGGTTCAATAGCTTAAGTTCACATGTTCAGTTCAATTTTGGTTCACCAGCCTTCCTTAGCTCATCAACGCTCTTAGTTGAACCATTGAACCATTCTTGGTTCAATGGTCTGGGTTCAACAAAAAGTTCAATGCATGGTTCATTGGCCCTTTGGTTCATCGGCGTGCTCCTTTGAACCTTGAACCATTGAACCAAATTTTGGTTCAATGGGTTTGGGTCAAGGGGCTGCCCTTGGCCGAAGGCACAATTAAATAGTCAAAGGGGCCCTTTAGAAGGGTAGGTGCACGAAGTGAAGGATCTGAGTAAATTCAAGGTTCAAATTCAAAATTTTCATTTTTATGCAAATCAACTAAGTCTGAAAGAATTTTTGTGGAAAAATCATCTGCAGGAATTGTCTGCAGATAATTTGTCCGTGGGAATTGTCCGTAGACAATTTGTCTATGGAAATTCAAGAAAAGCCACAGACTCGGGGGAATTACACGGGGAAATTGTCTGCAGACAATTTGCTCGCGGGAGCCTGGGAGGGCAATTCAAGCAATAAAGGGCCCGCTAGAGGACCTCGAAGGGTAGGTGCCCTTATGGGGGACTTCTGGTCAGGCCAATAGGACTTTTCAAAGGGATAGGTGCCAAGAAAATTCAAATATAGAAGTGCTCAAAAGGATGCCATGTGGCGTTGGACTCGACTAAAGTGGCAATGGACCCGATGATGTCCTGGTGGAAGTCAAATTTAGCAGAACAATTTAGCCGTTGGTTCTCAAGTGATGATGCCTGAGAAGCTATCAATTTCAAAGGGATGGAATATACGTTGGTTTTCAAATCTTGACAGCCGGATGAGCATCAAATTTAGCAGAATAAAATGGCCTTTGTTTCCAACTGAGAAAGTATTGCCAAGGAGCCTAGAATGCAACAAGCTGCTAAAATTTTGCCCTTGGGGGGCCGAACAAGCCAAATAGAGACAAATTTGATAAAAGACAAGAAGACATACATGGAATGAGCAAGCAGTTAAGTCCAAGTGGCACTAATTTGAGAAGTGACTCCAGTAGGTGAAATAGTTCCTTCGAATTGATCATGAGAAGATGCAATAGCTAAGTAATGTAACTGGTTTCTTCATTTTATATTTAATGTGTGGACAAACCATGTTTTGACATTAAAATTTGTAGACTTTGAGTAGACAAAGCCCACTGCTCATTAATGTTTTGAGCAACTTGTTAAAGGGACGTGATGGCCACTTGTTAAAGGAATGCCACATGGGCTTCCTCATTTTCTCATATATATTTGATACTTGTCATTTTGTAATCATCTTTTTCACAATTTTACAAAGTGGAGCTCTGCTAAAATTTCCACCTAAATCAATAAAAATATAGTTTTGCCTTCATCTTGGATAGATATTTTGTGTATGATCTGAGTGTTATTTGTGTTTAGTCATAATCTTTGATGCTCTCACAGGTTCGACACCAATAGACCAATTATCTACAAGGCGCCAGTTTGCAGCTTACAAGAGAAGAGCTCTTTTGGAAGTATAAAATAGGGGAAGTCACTTACAGTTTGTATGTACAACACCTTGGTGAGTCTCTATTTCTATGTTTTCATGAGAACCTCTCTGTCTTTCTCTTGTAGTCTGATCCTTCTGCCAAGCCTGAAGTGTATGTCTTGTTGTTTTGTCTGATTCTGAGTGTGGATGTGTGAAGGTCAACCTATTTTTGGTGTATCACCTCCTTAGAGTAGTTTTTTTTCCATGCATTTATTCTCCCTTTTCATTCCCCCATTTTTATTATAGTTATTTATACCTATATTTTGCACTACTTGGAACAAACATGATACATCAAAGGGAGCTAGCCCTTGTCTAGAGACTCTCCTCTCCAGCTTCGCTGTCCCACATGCAAGAGAGGAGTTTCCATGTTGTGAGGAGAAGGCAGGAACTTGTTTTCCTACCACTGGGTACACTTTCCTGTGTCAACAATATTTAATTCCAATTATATAATATAGCCACAGTATAATAGTCACCTATAAAATCCAAGCACTTATCCCTTTATTACATTTACTATATTTATCAGGTGCCACTTGTCATATCATCACAAATAGTTTCATTATTTTACATTCATATATATGATTGAATGACATATATTAATATCTATAATATTATACAATTTTATTATTAATTAATATTAATCCAAATTAGTGTAAAAAATATTGGTGAAAACATACACATATCAAATCATCCTTCTACGGTTTCATTTTTTTGGTCCTAAGGTTTCAAAAAATCATTTTTGATTTCCATATATAATTTTTTTCATATTTTTAATCATAGGGTTTCATGAATCAATTTTTTATTTACATTCAAACATAATATTTTCATCTTTGACCCTAGATATTCATTAAGGTTTCATCAATATAGGGTATGATGTTTTAACCTTAGGGTTTTATTTTTAGACTTATTTTTTATTATTCCCTAATAATACACATTAATAATTGACATAATGAATGAATATTTTTAGAATCTTTTCATATTTTTTTACATGGATAATGTATCTTATTTGGATAAATTATGTAAGAAAATGGGTCAAAGTGATCAAATATAAATACACCAATAAGTCTAAAATTACTAATGAACAATCCCAAGCCTTTATCCAATCTTATTGTTGTAATATCCAATCTATGATTACCATTATTATCACTAGACAACAAAGGGAGTGTATTAAATCATTTTTTCCTACCATTATATATTATATAATACATACTATCCACATTATTGATAGACTTATCACAAATATTGAGACTAATAATACTCAGAACATAACTACTAAAGATCAATTAGATGCCATGGATGATAAAAAATCACTAAATATCTTAAGATTAATCTATATTAGATCAATGAAATGTTATAAATAGTAAGAGATGAATAAAAAAAGTATCCCAAGCTAGCACATAAAGTGTTCAAACCTACACTACTAGTACTGTCAATATGCCTATACCTCTAATTACCTATAATACATCCACTAATAGATTGGGGGTAACATGAGGCCCAGAAAAATATACATAGAATTTCCTATACAAATTTTTTTATAAATCCCATTATGACTACACATGTTACATCACCAACCTTACATACTACACATTCTTTTGATTAGACTGTTACAACTCTAATTACAAAGGTGTTGTAACTAGAGTAAGGTGCATCAAGAGCTAGTCATTACGTGGACTTGTATGCCTTAATCCATAACCCATTATCCCTTGATATATCAACATATCCTTTACAAACATGATTATTAGCTCCCATCATTCCATTATATGAAGGTAAAGGTGATCCAGAGTAACATTTTAGATCATTTCATGCAACATGCTTGGATTATGCATACAATGATTATTTATTAACCAAAATATTTATAAAAAGTCTCAAGGAATATATACTATGATGGTTATATGATATCCTTATCCAATACATAAGATAATTTCAACCCATTTGATGATGAATTACTATCACATATATCCACTGACATTGATGAGAATTTATCCTATGCACAAATTGTTAAGCTCAAGCAAAGGTCTAAAGAACCAATCAATGACTATGTAATTTTATACAAGACTACGCTAGCTACTATGATAAATGTTATAGATGATAATGAATTATTAAATATAATTAAGTAAATATTATTGGCAATTCTCCATGAATCAATTATATCCAATAGATTCAAACTATTTTATGAACTATGCCATATATTAAGAAATAAATAATGCAATATAATAGCATTGAACAAAGTCAAATATACATCCATTAATCCAAATAATTAAACAAAAAATTTCAAATTAAACTAAGATACAATTTCAAGTAAAATAGAAATAAATATCAATTAAAGATTATAATTAATGTATTATCATAAGCTACAATTTAATTACAATTGACAACTCCACCAAAGAGGTGTTTTTCAAGATTACCATCACCTCCTCATACAATAATAAATAATTTACTTAAGTGAAACTTTAACACACTCCTTTCTCCATAAGATCTCATTCCATACATTAATATACCATGTAAATATGAAAATAATTCATGGTGTGTTTATCATCAAATTATAGGTAATCCAATGATCATATATTTAAAAGTGAGACATAAGATACAAGAACTTGTATATGACAAAATTATCAACTTAGGAACCCATATAGTGGAATATATACCATAGTACAATTAAAATCAAAAGTTTAATATATTTAATGATCCATTTACTAAACATGAGATAACATAACCTAATGATACTTTAGAGGTACATCATTCACATAAATCCATCCCCTACCAATTACATATGATCATGTAATAGATGATATTATTTTTATACTTAGTGATAGTTCACTATAGTGGCCTATTATCACATTTAATGACAATGAGATAGTTGATGATGATTCAAGTTTTCATGCACTATTCATACAAGCTTATACTAATGAAAAACAATACAAAATGTCATGATCAACAAGTTGAAGTTAGAATTTTTTTATGATGACACTTCTCCATTCCATTAGGTACACATGATAAGATTTAAAATATACATCAAAATTAGTTAAGGGATTCAATGAATAAATATAAATCACCTTCAGACACATAGTACTTCTTCTTCATGTAGTCTTTGCCATACTAGCTATGACATTCCTAGTTCTATAGAGTAACAAGGTATTTGACATGTTTTTAGACCACCTTTGGATGAAACAACTTCATGTATGACCATATACATTGTACTAATTACTAAAGTACATACACTATAACATGATAGTCATAGTTATAGGTATATAATATGAGTACCCTCTTTAGCCATGGTCATCTCCTCATCCACCCCCAGCACCACTAAGAATGGTTGTTACACCTATTCATGATCATTATACAAATATCATTGGTAAACCTATTTGAGATCATAATATATATTCAGTTGTTACACATATACAACTATCTAAACACCCAATTTAGAAGAACATAGTTGGGACTACTAGACAATTAGATAGTCAATTTTGATCATGTTATATAGTTATTTAGGGCCCATAAAGGCCATAATTTATTACAATACATAGTTAGCATAATGGACAGTTCAACATGTTTCATAACAAACATAGGTAACGAGACATCCTCATACTATACATTAGACCCCATAGATTCTTTGACCATATAAAGCATTCTATACCACATTATATGAGTAGTGATAATACAAATTATGAAACACCAAATTATTTATTATAATATTATAAAATGAAAATAATTAGTACCTCACATCCACAATAGAGGACCCTTCCATTATTTTATATATTCACTTCCCATGATCCTCCATTGATGTAATCACTAGTCAACTGTTTAAAACCTCAAATGTTCAAAAAATAAAAAATAGATCATTTAAAAATATAAAAACATTCAAAAAATCCAAATCAAGACCAAACCATGACATGATTACTATATTACCCTATTTATATATTTATTTGTCACATGTTTTGTAGATGGAATATTATTTTCATACACACATGTATTTCATGGTATATGAGTGAGATGAATGACATATAGGCTACATATGGATACACAAATGCTAAAATTTTCTATACCCAATGGCCATGCTAATACTATGGGAATCTTATCCCACATGTTTCACTATAACATGTTATATATTTATACTTTTTTCTAGGTTGATCTACCTATATTACTTACACATTCCTTTCTAGTTACTCAAATTTTATATAGTGCTAAATGGATATTCTATTATACTATGATGTGATATTGCTACATATGGATGGTGTAGACTAGTTCCCTTATTCTATGTTTCATTTATGTTATTAATTATCTCTCATGATATGCTACTTTATGATTGTCTATTGCATGTGGCCCTTTAACCTTGATTACAACACATTTTATGTCCCTTAAGTGTGATCCTAGGCCTTGTTTGATGCAACATTATTAATGTCCCTTATTTGTGACATTTTTATGTCCCTTGAGTGTCTCCTTAAGCCTTATTTGATGTGACATCCTTGATGTCTCTTGTTTGTGACATATTTATGTCCCTTGAAAGGGCTTATTGGCCTTATTTTTTTATGAAATGTTTTCATTCCTTGTATGTGATCCTTGGCATTATGTATGACACTTAAAATTAAGATTAATGACATTGATTGGTGTCATGATCTATATCATTCATTGTTACTACACCATATTATTTAGTCATCTTACTATTGCATGATTTAATGATACATCTATCTAGACATGACACTTATATACCTTACATTAAATATGTTTGTTTATAAAGGTCAAAGGATGGTTTTGAAAGGGTCATTTTCCTTATACAAGGAAAAATAATACAGGCATAAAAAATTCATGCCAAAATGACTAAATATATTTAAAGGAAAAACATGGCCAAAAAGCTAAAACTAAGAATCTACTACAAAATAATTTCATGAAAAATACATAAATATCTTAACTACAATCTACATTTTTTAAATTTACATTTCCTACTAAAGTATAAAACCTATTCATCAAGGCTAGTAAGATTGGAAAAAATATTTTTGCAGTTCAGACTCCAAAAATAGTATCTTGAATTATCATAACTTTCATCTACTAGAATTTTCTATCTTCAAGATGCTCATAATATAATGAAAAATAATGTTTTAGAAGACTAACTTTTGGCATTTTTGGAAGGCTCACTAATAGCAATTTAACCATCCAATGGTGTTAAGAGAGATTTTAGAATAAACTAGTCCTTCATCTATCTTCAAATGAGGGCTCTCAATATCTACATCATCATTTTTAAGGTTTGATTCATCACTAGATAATTTATATTTTTAACACCAAATATAGATATATATTATCAAAATTACCCCAATTATTTGACTCTATGATCTTGTTGGTGTTTGAGAATTTTATCCTAGGATGACCCATTTATTGGAAACCATATCACCAAATGTTAATATTATATTCATCCATTGGTTGAGTCTAAAACCCCTCTTTGGAGTGGAGAAATATGATTTATGGGCCTATAATTATTCCATTCCTTAGGACTAAAAGTTCTATATTTACTCATATTGCATTTATTTTTCATTTTTTTTAATCATACATATATAGGCAATCACCTATGACATCTCTTATTTTATTGAAAATATTTTCTCTCAAAAACTCAATAGGGAGTGCATAAATAATCACCCAAAAAAGGAAGAAATATGTGTTTTTATTGATTGGTTAAAAAATTTCATCCATGTATTGATAAATACAACCCTCTATCCCATGAACCAATAATATATATATTCTAATGATCTTCTAGGCAAGAATAAGAAAATAAAAATAAATTCTTAGGTAGAAAGGTTACTTGGAAGTTTTTATTACTCCAAAGTTTATTTTTTTAATCCTTACCTCATTTACATAAACAATTCTTCCTATAATCCTACATATTATAGTCTAGTCTTTGAAATATCCTAAATCTATATCAAAATCATCATATTGTAAAGATGTGGTTGTTGAGGAAGGGAAAATTTATTTTATTTCATATATGGATGGTTATTTTTCTTTCCCATCATTTCTATTATTTCACCCTATTTGGAAAACATTCTCAAAAATATTTTTCACAACAAAATTTACCTACTATATATAACTCTTTATCACAATCTTGATCCATTCATTACAATCCTTCAAATGTCCAACCTTTTCCCTAATATGCCTTATCCCATCCCATAGCTCATAATCAACATTTTCACCATTAAGCAATTGAATTACCATTATGAAACCACTATTCTATCACTTAGACATAAATTTTTTATTACACAAATTTTCCATCATTTTCTCATTGCCATTTTCCCATTTAATATCCATTTATCAGACATACATAATTTTCCTCACCATTTTTTATTAAGATCCATTGATCCATTACATATGTTACATATATCCCTTGATTGACATATTCATTATTATGATGACATAATCTCCACATGTTTTCATGATATTACATGATGTTATCTTTTTATAGGACATGATATAATGAACTCTTATTTTTATATGAGATACTTAGAGAAAACATCCCGCATCTCAAAATGGGGGTGGCTATTACAATGGGATTGCCATAGAGACATAAGCCTCCATGAAAACTAATTAAATTATTTAATATAGTTAGAATATTTTGAATGGTTTATATATTAGATGGTTTAGCTACATGAAATATATTTATACATTGGTATAAATTAATGGGGAGTATTCCATGCATATGCACTCATTTTACAAGAAAAAAACACATTTGCATAATATTTATGTATATATGCATGGGTATAGAAACATAATTTCTAAGAACATGAATTATAGGTTTTTACATACACATACATTTTAGATACATATTATCAAATTCAACATATATATATATATATATATATATATATATATATATATATATATATATATATATATATATATATATATATATATATATATATATATATATATATGGCATTCTATGTCAATTTATATAAATATAAGGGAGATGATACTAGTTCATTCACTTATAAACTTTTTTTAGATTCATGAGGGATGATATTGGTTTGTGCATATAGATAAAAAACATTTCACAATTGAATGGAAAATTATTTTCATTTGACTTCATAGTTATCACATCTACATTAATGATGGGGGCATAGACATTATTTATTATATTTAATCCATGCATCTTATTATTTATTTAAAAAATATATATAATAGAACATGAGTTCATTAAGGGTCATGAAAATTTTTAATTCACTTTTGATCATGATTTTTGTTTACTTGGATTGATCTTGAGTGAAACTATATGATTGAATCTATAAGCTAGATACGATGGTTGATTCAATATATTTGAGTGAACCTAGCCTAATGGTTACATATTTAATTGAATGGTTATTTGGGTTAGTAAATTATTTACTTCTCCCCACATACATGAGGTTATGAACATATTGTATTCCCAAATCAAAATCTTGCATAGTTACATAAATTTTGGGCACAAGCACTTCAACTCTCCATATTATTAAACAAGGAATAAGTAGTATCTCCAATGATTAAAAATAACACATAAGTGAAATCTTACCTTTTATATTTTAAAATTTTAAAAATTCAGATTAAAATTAAAATTATCAATCTATGGACATTGATTACACAGGATTCTAGGTTTTACTATGAGTGACCTTCACAATTGGAACTTCATTACAAAGACAAAGTGTGTTTTACACACTCATATACATTTAATAAATTTAATATATAAATTACATTACTATAATTAAAGGGATAATTTTTATTTAGTAAAATATAATCTTTGGTATTTTAAAATGACAACCTTAACACACATTTACCACACATGAATTGAGCACATAAACAAGGTCACAATCTTAAATTATCTCACACTTTTATGATATGTTATGAGTTAACCATTATATTCTATTGATACAAACCTACAATATATTAATGATTTATTTAAAAAGTGTTAAATACCTTGCATAGACATCCCCAAAATCTTAGTTCAGTCAACATGTACATAGGTCAGTTCTACTAGATTTAGTCAGCACCACCAGTTGATAATTACTTAATTTGGTTAGTATTAATCTTATACTATAAATGGATATTTTGAGAAATAAAATATCACTTTAGGTTCAAATAATTTTCCTAACATGTTGGTGGTATGAGAAATTACATAATTGGACTTACATATATATATATATATAATCAAGTTCTCACTCAAAAGGTACCTAACACTTAGTTGGAACACATGTATACATTATTTCACATTATGATAACATGAACTATTATTCCAAAATTGAAAACTATCACTAGGGGAAGTCATAAGGTAATTTTGACGGACACTAAATTCAAGTCAAAGTAAGCATTTCCAAGTATCAAATCCAAATAATTATCTACTTACACATAGTGAGGGAGCATAATTTCATAATCACACTAGGTCAAAGAACTATGTGTGGTAATATTTACCTCTTAAGAGTATTATATATAAGTAATGATAAATCATTAAGTGGGGGTGATTAGGTTCATCTTATCCCATTACACTTACCTAAAATTTTAAAGTTTATACCCCTCACAAGCACACTTAGGGTTTCAAGGAAAATGAAACACATTTATAGAGTTTCATGCATCATCAAGGTTTGAGATCACAAATATATAACATATAAATATATGCACATGTGACTTATAGTTACAGGTCCTCATTTTCACATAGGTCAATACCAACAAACATAAATTAATACTAGTTGATGATACTAACCCAAGTTGATGGAATTGACCTTGCATGGGCATATAATCAATTATGGAACCAAAAAAACCACCTTCTTGGTTTATCCCAATTTACACTTATAAAATATAATCATATTCAAATAGTCATCTATAAAAGATAAGGACTCATCCATTTGTTGTAATTAGTATATTTAGCATATGTCACTTATTGATCATTTATATTAATTTTAATATTTTACATTCAAATGTATGTTTGAATGCCATATCTTAATATTTAAATTATTATACAAGTTTATATATAATTAGATTAAGTAATTCATATTAATCTAAATTAGGGTAAAATACATACACAATAGAATTAATGTAGTCAACATGTTCTTCCATATCCCGCTTCACCTCCCATAAGTTCATATAATCAAACCAAAAGGTATGATATAAATGATAAACTAAAAAATTGATGCTAATATTTATATCCTTGAATTTCTAAAGAGATAAACTATTCAAAATAACATATTATATGAGGTATTATGTGAGACAACTCTCCCAAATTATAAAAAACCTCTATACTTTACTCTATTATTAACACATTAAAGGATAGCAAACAAGTTATTTCCTTTGAAAAGGAAGAATTACAAAAAAAAGTAGAATAGATTAAAACCTCTTATTGTTCATTCAGGATAAAATTAAAATTAAATCATTCCAATGTGTATTGATAGATAATGGATCAACTGAATATCTGAAACATAACTTTCTTATAATAATTGGGTGTCAAAATGGATAATATTTGTTCTTCCCAAAATCTGTCGCTTGCTTTTGTGGACAACATACCAACCATTTTGGTCTTGCAAACCAAAATAATCTCTTTTATTTCTCAAAAATGATTTGAGTAGTTAAGTTTTTCAAATATTCAAGCCTTTTTAGCTAAGGAAGTCACAGGTTCAATAGGCAAGCTTTCTTTAAAGGAAGTTCAAAACACTTAAGGCATTTCCTTAGTGTTTTGGGGATGGTTCAACACCAAGGTTCAATCAAAAGACTTAACGGTGGGCTTCAAACAATTAGAATGAACCACTTTGAACCATTGAACATTGAACCCCACCTTCAAAAGGTTCAAAGGTTTAACGAGTTCAAAGGTTCAATGACTTTGGTGGACTTAAAGAAAAGAAGGCTTTGAAGAGTTAACATTGAATCATTGAAACATTGAACCTTGAACTTTGAAAGGTTCAAAGGTTCAACGGGTTCAACAAGTTCAAAAGACTTAGAGAATAAAAGGCTTTGAAGAGTGAAGAATGAACCATTAAACCATTGAACCTTGAACTAAAAGAGTTCAAAGGTTTAAAGGTTTAACAAGTTCAAAGAGTTCGATGGACTTAGAAAATCAAAGGATCCAGAAATTTTGAAGCTTCAAAAGAATTCAAAGAAAGAGAATGAACCATTGAACTGTTGAACCTTGAACCGAAATGGTTCAAAAGTTCAAAGGTTCAAAGGGTTTAAAGAGTTCAAATTTTGAAAGGAAGCTTCAAGAGAATGATGAAGCAAAAGATTCCAGAAAGAAGTTCAAATAAATGGTTTAACCGAAGAAGAAAAAGAAAGCGAACACAGCGCTTCACAAAACATTGAACCTTTGAACCAAAAGAGTTCAAGGTTTAAGGTTCAAAGAGGTTCAAGGTGACCATTGATGTCCCTATGGATGTCAAATTTAGGTTAATGGAATAACCATTGATTTTCAAAAGACCTGAGAACAAGCTCAGTGAGCAAACCAAAAAGGAATTGAAAGAGCAGCAGAAAACAAGAAGATAGCCCCGAGAGCTTAGATCGCCAAGGAAAGACAAAATGTGGCAAGGAAAGAGAGAATAGCTATAGGAAATCTAGAAATATCTATAGGAGAGTTATTTCTAGTAGGTGGAACAGTCCACTAGGTGGACATCAGGGAACATAAACATTCAAGGATGCAACCTATTTTTCTTCATTGAGTAAAGGTGAATGGATAGCCGTGTAAACATCATTAAGAAGACCAGACAACCCATGCTGAGGAAGGGACATTTGAGATAATTTAGAATGCCAAAGTCAAGGCTGATGACCTATTCTAGCATGGCCCTTTCATAGATATTCAATGTATTTAATTCAACAATGGCCATTTTTATGAAAACAAGTACCCAAGTCTTTTTGGTGATGCTATATATTGTAATCTCTCATTTTCTATGAGAGAGATCTCTTTGTTATCAGAATCAAAGATCTACCCAAATTGAAAGGCATTCTTGAGACTTTGAGCTCAGACTATTAATCATATTTTGTTAAATGAATGAGAAATCAAGTGCCATTTCAAACTTTGTGTTGGAATAATCTTGTGTCATCTAGGAAATTGTTATTATGTCTATTTCCTAAATACAGTCTTGTCTATTTAATCAAACAAGCGAAAAAAGTGGAAGTAAGCTAGAAGATGTCCTAAAGTTGACTATGGGAGACTTTATGCTACCATAATTGTCTTTAGTCTATGGTTTGTGTAAAGGATGCTAGAGAGACTTTGAGCTCTCTTTATCCTTCATTATCCTTTACTCTTTTGTAGTTTTTGATGCAGACTTTGAGCTTCATTTAATCCTACTGTGTTACTTTCTACTAATCATTAGGAGAGACAATGAAAGACTTTGTGATTTCATTAGTTTCTTGTGGTTTCTATTACTACCTAAGAAGAATCCTACTATTGGCTGAATATCACTTCTAAAAGAAGAGAAGTGCCTTCAGTAATTACACCAAAATTCTCCTCTATTATGTGAACATCATCTCTATAAAAAGAGAGATAGATGGTATTATTTCACCACTGAGTGTATTTTAAACTTATCTATAGTATACTATAGTTTATAGGGAATCTCCCCTTACTGAGAAGAGATATTTTTCTCAATCTAGCTATGGCCACCACATCTGTTTTGATGTATAAATTTCCTTATGTTGTGGTTGATGCACCTATTTTGTCGTCAATCAGCTGGTGATAAAATATTCACCCAACAATTTTTGGTGACTCCACTAGGGAATGCTGACCATTTCTAATCCTTTTCTAGTCTATTCAAATTGAAGCATTTCATATCATTGGGGAAAGACATGAAGTAGAGAAGAACACTGCCAGCTTCACGCTAACAATTTTTGGTGACTCTACTAGGGAATAATGCATAGTTTGAAGCCTCAAGCTTTGAATTGAATTAGTTTCAGGTCTTTTCCATAACCATTTTACACTCTGATAGATCCACCGTACACACAAAGCTAAAGAGCTCAAGGTATTGTTGACCCTGTATTTAAGCTTGTGCAGCAAAATAATTTTGATCTTTCCCCTCCACAAACTCACCTTCAGTGAACTAGGAGTTTTCCTCCTAAAAACATTAGGTCCCCAATACCAAGCAATGTTGCTCTTTCCTCTACTAGTAGAGCTTTGACCATACATATCCCATAGAGATTTATTATCCCTCCCTTCAATATCCACATCATGGTAGCTCAAGGCCCCTGGGGTAATACTTTTTGTCCTCTGAATCTAACCCCACCTTTACATGAGCTACCCCATGGCTCAATAAAAATTTCCCCAAGTTCTATGGTGATGGGAAGGTTCATCTTGATGAACATATAACAGCCTTTTGCATATCCTATGGTATAATAGGCATTGAATATGAAGACATTATAGTTAGAATGTTTGTGGAAACATTGTAAGGTGCTGTTGCAGACTAGTTTTATCATCTTCAAGCAAAAATAGTGACTGACTAGAACACTCTCAAAGCCAAATTTTAGGCTAGGTTTGAACCTGTAGAAGATGTTCATGCCCTGTTAGCCCAGCTTACACAAATGAAGAAGGATCCTCATTAACCCATGAGGGAATTCATTTCTAAATTTGACAACCTAAGGAACATGATTCCCATAATTGCTAAGTTTACACCTAAGAATCTCAAATGCTTCTTCATCAGTTCTCAGCTTCTTAAAGTAAGTTTCTTGTTGAGATGAGTTGGCCAAATAGATCTTACTACAGCTCAAATTTTGGTGACTGAGGTTGAAGATGACCTTATCTTGGCAAGAAAGATAAGAAGATATCCTAACAGAGGTAAATATTCTTCATCTTCTAAATATTCATCTACAAGCACCATAGATCCTATGATGCAAAAGTTAACAAATGAATTGCTAGCTCTCAAAAAACAAATGGCACAAGGGATGTCTGCTCCTTATCAGGATATACCAAGGAAGATGTTTCCCAACCAGTCATATTAGGGAAATGCTGCCAGAAATCAAGGGCAACCAAATCGCCTTCCTCCCCCACTAGGGAAGCTTTCCATTGAAGTAGCACTAGCTAACTCAGCAGTTGGTTATCTTGAAACTAAACATGATTTTTCCTTCCAACTTGAGTTGAACCAAGAAGATGATGTTGATATCTTTGTAGACAACCAAGAAGAATCAACTGGAAACTCTAACATTGGTTTTCTAAATTACTAGGATGAACCTAAAAGTAAAGGTGAAGCATTTGATAAATCATACGTTGTATTTACCAGGTCCCAAAACTAGTCATCTCAACAAGTGGATAAAGGAAAAATAGGGGAAGAAACTTGACCATCAATTTCCTTTGCTAAATGAGGAACTTCACTACCTTCCCAATCAAAGGACTCGATGATCACTAAAAAAGTAAATACCTCAAATATTCTTTCACCTTCTACTTCAAATTCGTAGACTAGTCCTACACCAAACAAAAACTAGATTGATGGACTTCCTCCATCTATCTCTAATTCATTTTAGTCATTTGATATAATTGACCATGTTAAGAAGACCAAAATTCAAATATCTGAGTTTGAATTCTTGCAATCTAACCCTGAGCAGTTGGATAAACTCATTGAATATGTCAAAAATAAAACCATCCCTATAAGATAATATATTTTGAAAGTAACTCCTATTCCCCCAAAGAATACACCTACCCAAAATAATCTTATGATTACTCCTCCAGCTAGCCCTGGAAAGATAGAACCGTTTTATGTCTCCCTACTAATAAACGGTCATCAACTGAACAATTGCATTATAGACTCAGGAGCTTCTGATAATGTCATGCCCACCAAGGTGGCAAAATCTTTTGGTCTCACCCTGACTAAGACCTTTGGGAGATGTTTTTTCATGGAAAATAAACAAGTTCCTCTTTTAGGACAAATTAAAGATGCTCAATTTGCATTTGCAACCTTTCTAGATAAGAGAATCAAAATGATAGTCCTGGTGGCCAACATCCCAGCCTCCTACATCATTTTTCTTACATGAAATTTTTGCAAAGACATTGGTGGAGAATTTAGCATGAACCTATATGAGGTGAGGATTCCTTTCAAGGGTTTCATGTAAAGGCTACTTCTTGAGAAGGAATCGAAGTACATAGTCACTCAAACTTTAGCCCCTGAAGCTCTAATTTTGTTTGAGTCTTCAAGCATGGGTAATTAATTTTTTTCTACTGAAGATGTTCTTGTTTTAGTAGATGAAATTTATATAAGTGACAATCCAAAAAAATTAGATGAGACATCAGAATAATTGGTAGGGTACAGTACAGATGAAAAAGGATCTTCCCTTCCTAATGAAGAAAAATTTGAAAGATCAGATTTTAGTGATGTTTGGATTCTAGAATTTGATGGTAGTAGTTCTTCTACTGGTTTTAGAGCTAGATTAGTTTTAATATCTCCTCAAGGAGATATTTTCCCCTATGCATATAAGTTGCAGTTTAGCAACACCAACAACACTGCTAAGTATAAATCATTGCTACTTAGATTAAAAGCTGCTTAAGGTTAAAGTGTTAAAATCATTCATGCTAAATGAGATATTGATCTAGTGGTTTATCAGGTGAGGAACCTGTATCAAACCAAGAATGAGAGATTGTGACATTATCAAAATTTGGTGTGGGACTATCTTAAAAGTTTTGATGCTTTCAATATTTCTATAGTGCCTAGAGAGCTTCATAATCATGCAAATTCATTAGCTATCTCTAAAACCCTCATGGTTCCTCACAAAGACTTTGAAGAGCATAGTTACACTATCAAACTAGTATTTCAACCAAGTGTACTTGATAATGCCAACTATTGGTAGGTGTTTGATGCTGACAATCAAATCATGTGCTTCACTGGACCTGAAGAGTAATGAACTATGGTAGTGGACCATACTGTTGTGTGTCAACATTAGGCAAAGAAACTCTTCGGCAAGAGAGAAAAGATTCATGGTAGAGATCGAGTCTTGTTAAGGGGCAAAAAGAGGAAACCAAAATAAAATCATAGAAAATTGGATTCCTGGTGGAGAAGTCCATTTGCCAATCATCAATTTTGGGGTGAAAATAGTCTTTTTCTGATTTATCAAGATAAGACACCATTTTCTCTATCTCACAATGGGTAGCATCTGAAGCACTTCAATCCTTGAAGTATCAAATAAGTCCAGTTGTACATATGTATACATTTGTATAGTCTTTCTTTATCTTATGTTTTTCATCTATTTTTGGTGCCTTTATTTTTGGGTAAGCATGACTCTATACCCCAATGGCATAAATGAAGGTACCCAGATTCTAGATTATACTCCCTTCGATTGTTTCAAAATTTCAATCGATGGAAGTTCCCCAACTAGAGCCAGCTATTGTTCCTAAAATCCATCACTTGCTTTTGTGGTCAACATACCGACCATTTTGGTCTTACAAACTAAAAATCTCTCTTTTCTTTCTAAAAAATGATTTGAGTAGTTATGTTTTTCAAATATTCAAGCCTTTTTAGCTAAGGAAGTCATAGGTTCAATAGGTGGGCTTTCTTCAAAGGAAGTTCAAAACACTTAAGGCATTTTTTTAGTGTTTTGAGGATGGTTCAATGCTTAGGTTCAATCAAAATACTTAACGATAGGCTTCAAACAATTAGAATGAACCAATTTGAACCATTGATCCATTGAACCCCACCTCCACAAGGTTCAAAGGTTTAACAAGTTCAAAGGTTCAATGACTTCAGTGAACTTAAAGAAATGAAGGCTTCAAAGAGTTAACATTGAATCATTGAACCATTGAACCTTGAACTTTGAAAGGTTTAAAGGTTTAACAAGTTCAAAAGACTTCGATAATAAAAGGATTCAAAGAGTGAAGAATGAACCATTGAACCATTGAACCTTGAAAAAAAAGAGTTCAAAGGTTCAAAGGTTCAACAAGTTCAAAGAGTTTGATGGACTTAAAAAACAAAGGATCCAGAAAGTTTGAAGCTTTAAAAGAATTCAAAGAAAGAGAATGAACCGTTGAATCATTAAACCTTGAACCAAAATGGTTCAAAGGTTAAAAGGGTTCAAAGAGTTTAAATTTTAAAAGGAAGCTTCGAGTGAATGATGAAGTGGAAGATTCCAAAAAGAAGTTCAAAGAAATGGTTCAACTAAAGAAGAAAAAGAAAGCGAACGTGGCCCTTCACAAAACATTGAACCTTTAAACCATTAAACCTTTGAACCAAAAGAGTTCAAGGTTCAAGGTTCAAAGAGGTTCAAGGTGGCCATTGATGTCCCCATGGACATCAAATTTAGGGTAATGGAATAGCCATTGATTTTCAAAAGACCCGAGAACAAGCTCAACAACCAGCCCAAAAAGGAACTGAAAGAATAGTAGAAAATTAGAAGATAGCCTCGAGAGATCAGATCACCAAAGAAAGATAAAACATGGTAAGGAAAGAGAGAAAAACTATAGGAAATCTATAAATATCTATAAGAGAGTTATTTCTAATAGGTGGAATAGTCCACTAGGTGGACATCAGGGAACATAAACATTTAAGGATGCGGCCTATTTTTCTTCATTGAGTTAAGGTGAATGGATAGCCGTGTAAACATCATTAAGAAGACCAAACAACCCATGCTGAGGAAGGGACATTTGAGATAATTTAGAATGAAAAATTCAAGGCTGATGACCTATTCCAACATGGCCCTTTCATAGATATTCAATGTATTCAATTCAGCATGGGCTATTTTTATGAAAACAAGCACCCAAGTCTTTCTGGTGATGCTATATATTGTAATATCTCATTTTGTAAAGAGAGAGATCTCTCTATTATTAGAAGTGAAGCTCTACCCAAATTGAAATGCATTCCTAAGACTTTGAGCTTAGACTATTAATCATATTTTGTTAAATGAATGAGAAAGCAAGTGACTTTTCAAACTTTGTGTTGGAATAAGCTTGTGTCATCTAGGAAATTGTTCTTATGTCTGTTTCCTAAATATAGACTTTTCCATTTAATCAAACAAGTATAATAAGTGGAAGTAAGCTAGAAGATGTCTTGAATCTAACTATGGGAGACTTTGTGCTACCATAATTATCTTCAGTCTGTGTTTTGTGTAAAGGATACTAGAGAGACTTTGAGCTCTCTTTATCCTTCATTATCCTTTACTCTATTGTAGTTTTAGGTGCAGACTTTGAGCTACGTTTAATCCTACTGTGTTACTTTGTCCTAATCAATAGGAGAGACAATGAAAGACTTTATGCTTTCATTGGTTTCTTGTGGTTTTTGTTACTACCTAGGAAGAATCTTGTTATTGGTTGAATATCACTTCTAAAAGAAGAGAAGTGCCTTCATTAATTACACTAGAATTCTCCTCTATTCTATGAACATCATCTCTAAAAAAAGAGAGATGGATGGTATGATTTCACCCCTGAGTGTATTTTCAGCTTATCTATAGTATACTATAGTTTATAGGGAACCTCCCCTTGCTAAGAGGAGAGATTTGTCTCAATATGGTTGTGGCCACCACATCTATTTTGTTGTATAAATTTCCTTATGTTGTGGTTGATGCACCTATTTTGCCATCAGTCAGCTGGTGATAAAATATTCACCCAACACTATTAATAAAATAGATAAAAACATAAGAGGATTTGATATCATTCCATGTTAGGTACTTATATCAATATCATTAGATGTGACATTAGGACCTAATAAATTATATACTATATTTTAAGTCATGCCTAATCATCTATATTAAAATTTGATTTTGGGTTGACCTTGGATACATGTTATGGAAGTAGCAACATATACATTAAATGGGTGTGTGAAGTTCATGCATGATTTTTATCTATATACATGTCCCACAGACAATGATCCATTCAAATATTATAAAATGATGTTACCTAATAATGATGGTAATTGAAACTTATATTATGTGTAATATTATATTGTACCTCCATCACCACCTATCTCAATATAAAAAATCATACATTTGAGGTTGGATAATAAAATACACTAAATGAAAAAGATCTAGTTATGAATATTAATGAAGAAATAAATAAATCACCATAAACTAATGTAGAACAAAAAGAGATAATTGTAGATATTACCTTGTTGGTCAATTCAAAAAATTTAAATTACATAGTCATAAATTATTATGATAGTGATGATGATTCCTATATGCAATAGAATATAGATTTTGATCATTTGTGTAAGCTATGTTTTGATCCTATTAATTTGTATGACTAGTTATTTGATAATATGTTTAAACCTATCAACCTAGGACAATATTAAGATAATTAATATACAAAGAGCATTGAAAATTCAAAGGTTTATACTTAAGAACAATTTATATGGGGCAAAGGAAAGATAATATTTATAGATAACCAACTTAATTATAATGAAAATTATTATCAAAATGTTATTTCATGCCATCACTCTCATATGATCAGTGAATAATCAAGGCAAATATTTCTAGAATCAAGCATAACTTGGGAATAATAACTATTATACATTTTAAACTATAAGTAATTAAAGCAAACTTTAGTGCATAATGTGGAGTTTCTTGATACAAAACCTTCCACAATGTCATAAGTAATGAGTATTATAGATAAATCAAACATCATATTACAAACTTTACTTGATAAAAATTTGATTCCATTAATAAAAAATAGACATAGAGCTATGATATGTCTATCACATTAGGAAGACAAATCATATTATTATTACCATCAAATAGTTTGGCATCAAAAAAATAATTATATACTATTACAACATAAAAATTCAAACATAAAAGAATGAAGGGATCATTAAGCTCATCCAACTACAATCAAAACAATCATTTTAAAGTTGTAACTAAGGTTAGTAAACAAATACAACACCCGTAAGTTTTAATTGTCAATGAAAAGTAATATTAACAATTACATCATTAATTGAGGGTGCTTATAGGCAAAAAATTTAGATTCATTAATAATATTGTGCCAATATGTCTAGTATTTCATTCTTATGAAATTTTAACATGATATTGATGAATATAAAACACACCTATATTGGGAACAATCACTTAGAAATATTACTCTACCATTTAATTATGGGCCAAAGGTTATTGATACATGCATATGGGTGATGCCCCATGCCTATCAATTGACATTTAAATTGGGACAATAATGGTTACAATAAATTTAGGCTATAATGGATAAACCCAATTGGTACATCAGCTTATTATATGAAGGAAATATAATAAGGAGTTGACATGATGGTGATAATGATAATTGAAAAGGTAATACTTTAAGGATACTAGCAAAGAAAACACATATATTACAAACATATTGAATGAAGATGCAATGCATTTTCAAAACCTTTGGAATAGTGTAAAGGTAAAGGAAAATATAAGAAACATAAACAATTTTATGATTGTGATGACTTCTAATAATTTTTTCCCAATATTCCAAAAATAAAATGTTCCAAAAAACTAGAAATTAGGACCTAAGCATGACACATTTGGTAGTTTACATTATTCATTTATGTTATTTATCACATTCTTGGTATATTTCACATTATTTTTCATATTCACATGCATTTTATGATATTTATAAGTTAAATTACACACACACACACACACACACACACACACACACACACACACACACACACACACACACACACACACACACACACACACACACACACACACACACACACACACACACACACACACACACACACACACACATGAATGCACATATGTAGGACTTTCCTATACCCAAGGGTCATGCGAATGCTAAGGAAATATCATTCCATATGTTATATTATTATAGGTTATATACTTATTTAAATTTTTCATTTATTATGCTGAGATACATTGATTGCTTACACGTCTTTTTCTTGATTATATTATTTATAATAACACATTTAATGGATATGATAATTGTTATATTGTGACATTGACATTGGCTAATAGTGTAGACTAGTTTGACTTGTTTTATGCTTAATTATTTCTATTTCATTCTATATAGGCTAATAATTGATTTTTTTTACCTCTTACTTTACTATATGATATTTTTTAGTTGAGTGTATCATTTTGTTTCTCTTTTTTGGTTCCTCATATTTTTATGTTACTTTTACTTGATTGAGTGTATCATTGTATGCCTCTTTATTTGGGGTCCTTGCCTTATTTTTCTATTTTTGTTGATTGAATTTTTTAGATAACTATTTATTTGATCCCATGCTTTGTGACATTTTATTATACATTGTGTGTTGCACCAACATTTTATGACATTTATTCCACATGCTTTCTATTGTGTGCATGTGAATTCTATTATGTGCATCATGGTCATGACATTGTGTGATTAAGCATGGATATATATATTATCACATAGCTAATTATTTGTGTGGTTCCTATATGAACCCAAAAATTACATGGTGTGACATTTATGCTAAGTCTAATTATTATGCAATGATCTTCAAAATACACTTAGGATTGGTTTTCTATGACAATATTAAACTCTAGACCCATTTTAGCCTTTGAAGACCTCAATTAATTATCTATTTGAGTCTTTTTTACCTTATTCTTTGAACTACCTCATTCATGACAAAAATTCCACTTTTTGTGATACAACTAATTATTATTATGCAATGATTTCAAAAATACACTTAGGATTGGTTTTATATGACAATATTACACTCTAGACCCATTTTAGTCCTTCAAAAACTCTAAAATTTATCTATTTGAGTCTTTTTTGACTTAGTATTTGAACTACCTAATTCATAACAAAAATACCATTTTCTATTATATAGCTAATTATTTGTGTGTGGATCCTATATGAACCCAAAAATTACATGGTGTCAAATTTATAATAAGTCTAATGATTATGAAATGATCTCCAAAATATGCTTAAGATTGGTTCTCTATGACAATATTACACTCTAGACCCATTTTAGTCTTTGAAAACCTCAAAAATTTATCTATTTGAGTCTTTTTTTCGTTAGTCTTTGAAATACCTCATTCATGACAAAAATTCCACTTTCTATGATGCAACTACCACTTTTTGTGATGAAACTACTAATTTGGTGATACTTTTACCATGATAGTTTTATAATCATCACTAAAAATGTGTCATATATGTGGTGGTTTATTATCCATTTTCAGTGGTTTCATTATGGTATGCAAAAATTTAGTCATGTAAAGTGATAGTTTCACAATCATCACCTATAAATAACTTTGGTTTCATAATGATTGATCTATTTTAAAAAATAGAGATTGAGATTTGCATTTTTTCACATGTTTTGCATGTTTATCTTCATGTTTTATTATTATTAACTTTGATTTCACCTCATGACTTCCCAAATAAATCTCACTCTTTTTTTATAACTCTCAATCTTCCATTAACTTTTAATTAACTAATAGTTAAACTCATCTTTATAAACTCCATGTTTCTCCTAAAAGTATATTATTTTTATATGAATTTTGGATCCAAATTTTCAATTGAATATTGATGATTTCAAGATATATAAAACCCTAGACCACTTGATTTATTTTTTGGAAAAGTTTTATTTCATATTTGATCATCTTCACAATCCATATACATAGTTTTTGGAGAGGATAATTCATATGAATCAACAACTAGTTCTTTACTATATATGAAGCAACCCAATCACTATTAAAAAATACTTATTTTTAAGATTGTATTTCTATTTCCTTATTTACCTTTAAATTTTTTTTTAGAGAGTTCCTATGACTACATTGAGTGGAGGAGATAGCGTAGTCATGATATTTTAAACTACAATAAATCTTTTCCTTCATTAGGTCATCATCATTGATAAAGTTATGAGTTTTCATTTTTCATTTTTTATTTTTTAGATTAAATAGGTATATTTTTTTCTTATCTTATTATATTAGGATCTACATTCAAAAAATGTAAAAGTAATTGAAAGGAACTCTCTTCTCTTTATGTTACATAAAAAGCATAGATTATATTTTCATTGTTTACGTTTACATCTTAGCATATTTATAAGTACATATTTTACATAAAAACATAGGCTAAATCATAGGAACAAAAAAAATCACTTCAATTCTGAAAAAACTCATTTTAAATTTTGAGTAAGCCTTGCATTCACACACATACCTAGTCAACCTAGATAAAATAAAGTTTGCATCTTAGATATGATTTTATTAATTCACCTTATAAAATAATGGTATTATAATATAATAAAATAATAATTTAAATTTTAAATTAATTTCATTTTAAATTTTTTATATTTGATAAATAATCATTTAGAACACTAAAAAATAGTTTTTAGCTTGCATGCACAAAATAATTTCAAGTTACTTGGAGGTTGAAATCCCTAGGGAATAGATCTAATTTTATTTTATTTTAATTATATAAATTTGTTAATATAATAATATTTTCATTCATTTATAATTAATAAATATAAAAAAAAAGTTTCATTTAACTTGCACATAGGTAAAAGCTTGCATCTAGAAAAGGGTAAAAATCAACATTTGAACTCTTAGTCTAGATTTCAGATTTAGTTTTGCATGAATTAAAACATCAATTAAAAGACCAAAAATAATATAATTTAATTTTAAATTCCCTTCAATCATTTAAAATTTTCTTTCATTTTAGCAAATAGTTCAATTTTATTTTTTGCAAAAGCCTTGTCAGAATATACACAAGTACCAAAAGAACCTCTAAACAAATCCTTGCCAAGACAAGTGCAATAAAAATAAATTCTCACACCTTTATAAATATAAATCATCTCATTAAAATAAATTCAAAACAAGATATATACCTAATACATCTTCAACCAATGTTTATTTACCATTGGAAAACACTTACTAAGCTTCCATATCCCCATAGAGTAAATTCATTTCCTAGAGTACCATCTCCCATTCTAACAAGTGAAATTAAAAGTGATATTGATTATAAAATTAGACTCCAAGTATTTAAATACACCAATATCATATATATTATCCTTATTTAGCTTTAATTATATATGAGTAATATATGCCCATAGTCCCATCAGTGGGACCCTTCCATACTCTTTCCTACCAAGTAAATAACCTCAAAATCCAAGTCTTCTATATTATATTTACTTTATCCTTAGGACTAGACTCATCCTATTTCATTTAGTCTACTCATAATACTCCATTATGTTAGTTTTATCATCTAGACCTATAGAATTTGAGTACACATGTTAGTTTATTAATTTTGGTATGTACATAAATTGGTGAAACTGATGTGAAAGGATTATCCTTTTATATTTTCCTCTCTTCTTCCATTTTATAGCATCCTTATACCTTTTACATATTTTTTGTATCCATATACCAAAAAAATATGTTTAGTCAATATCTATTTGAAATAACTATAGATTCTAACACTTATAGAAGGATTTTTCAACCCCAGGGTGAAGCTTCCCTCTTTAATTGGAACACTAATACTCATACATAAAACATGGATATGACTTATAAAAACCAACATTTAAATTATTATACTATAATAGGAGTGGTTATTCAATAAGTTTAGGATCCATAATAAACCTCTATAACCATCCCAAACCTAACAATATGACTCTCACTAGTGCGAGTGGGACTAGTCCTCATGGAACAACAAGGCATTCAATTAGCCTAGAAATCCATGATGTAAAAAATATATAATTTTTTTTTATAAATATATTAAAATAGTATCAAACTTGTAAATGGGTTGAATAGACTTCAAGTGTCTCAAAATACTTCCACTCTTATTCAAAATTATCTTATAACTCTTGCACAAAATGAAATGGCTCTCCCTAAATCATCAAAACCAAATCAAATAGATTCAAGATATAAAATTATCTCACCTAAACCTCCAAACAAGGAGGTCATTAAAAAAACACTCCTTTATCTCTAAATGAGCTTATATTAACTTTAGTGAGTTTCATTTAATATTTGAAGAGCTACCAAGATTCTCCTAATGAGGTCTATACTCCTATCCCTTTGCTAACTTATTAGGCATGCTAATATCTTTGTTAATAAACCCCAAAATATATCATGTTCAAAACCAAAATATAGAAAACATTAATAAACATGGGGTTCCTAAACACATAAAAACTAACCCTCCTCTAGTGCATAAAACTCATATTTAAACTCTATTAGGAGGATCTTCTTCCTATCTCTGTTCTAACAGTGTGGTAACCAATCAACCACCATATTACATTCCTACTACTCATATTGTTAGAAATAAAATTCAATATTATTGTGTTCTAATTAATGTGGTGACAAACCAACCAAAACCTTATTTTAATCTTACATATGAAATAAACAACCAACCTTCATTGGATAATCTTTCTAATTATGTGCTGGTCAACCAAATACTTACGTACAGGTCTATCCTCCTATCCCTTTACTAAATTATTAGGCATGCTAATATATTTTTTAATAAACCCCCCAATATATCATGTTTAAAACCAAAATATAGAAAACATTAATAAACATGGGGTTCTTAAACACATAAAAACTAACCCTCCTCTAGTGCATAAAACTCATATTTAAAATCTATTAAGAGGATCTTCTTCCTATCTCCATTCTAATAATGTGGTAACCAATCAACCACCATATTACATTCCTACTACTCATATTTTTAGAAATAAAATTCAATATTATTGTGTTCTAATTAATGTGGTGACAAACCAACCAACACCTTATTTTACTCTTACATATGAAATAAACAACCAACCTTCATTGGATAATCTTTCTAGTTATGTGCTGGTCAACCAAATACTTAAGTACACTCCTCTCATTCAACTAATTCATCCATTTTATTCTAAAAAATTACTTCCTTGATTACCCATTTTCTCCATGTCCACTCACACACTCACACACACACACACACACACACACACACACACACACACACACACACACACACACACACACACACATACACACACACACACACACACACACACACACACACACACACACACACACACACACACACACACACACACACACACACACACACACACACACACACACACACACACACACACATCAACTTATTATATCCATTCTACTCAACATACATACCTTCATCCAAGTGGTTTTACACCCACCTCTTACCCAAACCCTTTCATTACTACTTACCCTATAATTTATTAGACATATTTTGGTGGTTTAGGGACATAAGGGAGTATCTTTAATAAAATCTTTACCAAAACAAAAGAAGAGTCCTATTTCTATGACCCCTTCTTAAACTTACAAAATATAAATGGGAGGGAGATCCCAATACAGATGGTAAAGCACATGTAACTATGATTAGAGATATTCTACCTTGGGATGGGTTGATAGCTAATTTTTTCCTAAGACCTTTTAATAAATATCCCTATATTGGTATTATTGTATCCCCAAGGAATCCATACATTCATTTAGGATTATCATGGTATAGTTTGTTAAATCATTTAACATAAACAAACTCTTGAATATTTGTATTCAAGAATCATTACATATCAAGAAATAATACAATGAGTCTATTACCAATTTCATTATATTATGGTAGCAAGTTATATACTCATCTACCATTACACAACATATGGATGAAAGATAATTGTGTGATATCTTCTTGCAATTAATAAATAAAGAGTAAATGGAATATGTGAATAATTTCCTTTATAGGTCCTATGAAGAATCACTTGAGATTGCTATGGGAATTGATTAACCATTAATAGCAGTCACGGGACCTATGGATCAAATGGGTGTATAACTACTACCAACCATAATAATGTAATTTACAAAAATGATAAAAAAATATTTCTACCAATAAAATTCCCAAAATTCTAAATATAAACTATAATTCCACAAAGGACGGTGTTACAGATCAAAACACTAGGGAAAAACCCATTAACGATAACCAAGTTGTACCCATGAACAATAAAAATAATGGAAATAATAATAATACAGGTGTGAGAAAACAAATGCATCCACATATAGTTTATGTGGTGGAATTAAACCACACTCCACCTCATAATAATTAGTGGAAAATTATGAACCAACATTAAGGCAAATTATAACCCCAAAACATTGATAAAAACCAATGTTTCTTTCAAATTAATAACCAATAAGGGTTTAGGAAATATGGCCAAATATAAAGGCCTAAGGACTATGATACCAATATATAATTCTTGTTCCATAGGGTCATTATACATGAAACTCATACATATATGGAGCACAACATGTTCATTCAAAGAATACTTAAAAACCAACACCAAGTATCTATAGGCATGTTTATGTGGAAAAATGATACAAACCCTCATGATCCTTCAACAAGTCATGTGGCCTCAATTTTTTTTTTTACATATATATCAAAACCCTTTTACCGATCACTATTTTCACATATCAAATAACAAATCATGCACTAACCCACCAAGCTAACCCATTCAAACAAACCAACCTACCCAAGCTATCATTCATGATGTCAAAGTTTCCACATTAGACACTACTCACTCTAATTTAACCCCTCATTTAGGTCCTTAAAAGAATATGTGTATGATAGGTGTTTAAAAGATATATATTTAGGAGGATGATAATGTTACTACCCTTAAAATATATTACCATCCCATAATTGCTTTATATCCAAAATGTTTGGATTCAAAATTACAAAACAACCATAGTCCCATATGAAAATATGACCTAGTGGATGATCTCAAAAATAAATTTTATCATATCTCATTTATGTACTTAATAATACCCCCACTCATCATTTTACTTTTATTTATTCCTTATTTTTTGGACACCTATCCATTTTCATGCCTCTACTATGCCCAAATCAACCATATTGATCTTGACATGTTTTCACCTGTGTCAATATTAATAGACATTGATTATTTATTTGATATTTAGAGTCTCCCATAAAATTATGAGATGTATACAAGGGTAATACAACCTTATACCTACAAGTTTGTGTGTATAAACATTATGTGAAAATATAAATGGTAGATTACAAGGCAGCTACCAATATAGTCCCCTTTTCATTTCTCCAAAAAATGGGTTATGGATAAAAAAATTACTCCAAAATAATAAATACCGTAAAAGGTTATGATAACCTCAATTACACCTTCATAGGAACCATAATGATTCCTATTACCCTAGGTACCAAGGCTATGTTGACATAATTTTATGTAATTGAAAAAGATACCAATTATAACATGATCTTGGGTAGACCTTGGATTTGTAGGATGAAGGTGATCCCTTGCACCCTATTATATAAAATTAGGTTACTACATTTACCAAGGGGATAATAATCCCTTTTATTCCCTTCAATTATCCATGCATAAATAACTGGGGTTATATATCGATTACCACTTACCCACTAAAGACATAATAAAACCCATGTATCTAGTTGAGTTCAAAGATACCCCTAAACCCAACATGGTTGCCTTTAAGACATGGGAATAAATTCCTAAATTCATATTTAAATATAAATATGAATAAATGTAAACTAAAATAATAGAATAATCAAATGGTAAAAATATTGTGATAACATTGGTCATCTTGACTAAGTCTATGAATGAAATCATAAGCATCTTAGAAAAATATGAACTAAGAAAATCCCATTTGACCCATGTAGAATAAATACTTATAATCCCCACACACATCTTGGTTTATAGGCTCTCAATCATATTATAGACATTTATATAATATAAATCTTGGGGCATGAGTATAATCTTCCAAAATAGCTTGATTATCCATATATTTAGTATAACCACCCAATGGCCTATCATGAAAAGGTAAATTCTAGTTTATATTATAATTTAAACTTTATATCAGAAAAAAAAACCATTTATCCTTCCTCATCCATGATATAAATTAATGAAATGGTTTGCACATTAACCATAGGCACTATAAAAATAAACATCAATTCTAACAACTTCCCAAAAATTATCATTGATGGGTTTTCTCTCCCTCATAAAAAAGAATAAAACCATATAGAGCTACTCACTAAATTCTCAAAAACTTCCCCAAATGTGACAATGGTAAAAAATAGACTTAATAATGCATTGCCAATAATACTATGAGATACACAAGTATGTTCATAAACATCCTATACATGTAGGATACCTTTTTTTGATATTTGATACTAAAACAAACATAAATAAAGGAAAAGGTCAAAAAATTAGACCCAAATGGTTAAGGTCTTATTTAGTGATTGAAGACATTAAGAATGGATCCTAATAGTTATGCAGTTTGGAGGGAAAGGACTTAGGTGAATCTGTGAACTCTTTGCACCTTAAGCACTTTTATATTTATTCATCTACATTTAACATTTACCTCATTGCATTACATTTACATTTTTTACCTATTGTATTGCATATAAAATTTTGAGTTTAGTGTTCACTTTATCATCTCATTTCATTTTTCATATCACCCTATTATCCCATAGAAAGCATTATCAAAATCAGCATTACATTGGTTCTTGTTTTAGTTATTATGATCATAATATACCTATCTTTACCTACACCTTTTTTAAAAAATTAGAAAATGATAGTTTATAGCTTAGTATAAAATATTTTCAAAGGAAAAAATCCTCCTATAGTGATCTCTAATCAGAAAACATTGACATGATAAAAACTAGTTAACCTTTCTATCATATCTTGGTGTTGGTTATGAGCATTTACATCTTACTAATTGCATGGGGCCAAGATATGGGGGAAAGGGGCATTAAAAAAAAGTGTAATAAATAGAAAAAAAGTCATTCATCTAAAAAAAAATATATATTTTGCACAAATATATTCAAATATCACATCTCTCACCCTTAACTAACCTTTGGTATTGAGCCCTCACATATTACTATTTACATGGGGTTATCATTGGGGAGATATGCCCTTACTCACCTACATCTAATCTTTGATGATGAGCCCATGTATCATTTAGTCACATGAGACTAAGTGTAGGTGGGATACAAATAAATTTAAAAATTAAATGAAAAATCAATATAAAATTAGAAAGTGTCTAGAAAGAGTTCTTTAAAAAGGCTTGTTGTATGTCTATGCTAAAAGGGTAATTTTATCCCATTTATCAATTCTGTTGGGGCTAGTATATCAATATAAACCCAATAAAGTTAGTGTTTTATGAGTTTATAAATAAGTGCATTCTCCCCTCTAATCATTAATATTAGGTCATATTCCGTTTGCATGTGAAGTTTTGATGTATGGTTTTCATTTTATCCATATCATGCATATCCTTTTTCCCCTTTCCTTAATTTTCTTGAAATTCATATGTTGTGTAAATGAAATAAACTGGTCATCACCTAAATAAAAATGTTATAACACTTATAGTTCATTTATATCCATTATATTACATCATATGGATACATTTTATTTCTCTTTTTCAAATGTAAGCATTTTCCATATCATTTATCATGAGAACATAAGAGAAACATGGTATATCATCAAATGTATAGTCATCTAAAGTGCATAAAATAAAAAATCATACATAAAATTAAAACAGATATTACTTTGTTGTAAGTCACTAAAATAGACATGAACATCTCATGTGTGTGTGTGTGTGTGTGTGTGTGTGTGTGTGTGTGTGTGTGTGTGTGTGTGTGTGTGTGTGTGTGTAATAATTCCATCTTTTTACAAATCAAGTCTCAAGTACAATCACCTCCATTGAGGTAAAGTGAGTCAAACATCTCAAAAATACATTTTTTTGTATGTATTATATACATTTTCAATAGTGGCTCTAAGATCTAAACCTCATCTTACTTCAATCATGTATTGTAAAATCTTCATCTGAGACTCTAGTCTAGCTATATGTCTAAATGGGTGAGTAATCTGCATAGATGTGTGAAAATCTAAGGTGAAAAAATCTTATACCTAAATATATTGAAAGTTACTATTACATAAACCAATAGTTGATCCCTAGTTTACCCATCTACCCAATCCCATTCATGCAAGAAATTTTAATTTTTTTTAGATTTTAAAGTATTTTTGATGAATTTTTAAAAATTGGGGCAAAAACATTAAAAAAATCAAAACCAACTTGAACCTAACCCACTGCTCTTCTCACTAGTATGTTCACCATCCTCTCGCTATGTTCATCAATATTATTACTCTCTAGTTTAATTCTAATATTTTGAATTGAGAGCTCAAAAAATATCTGAAATGAATTTTATTGTGGGAAAGTTTTAAATATATAGTCTTATAAAACTAGTCATTCTGATTTTAAAAAAAATATTTTTAGTAATTTATTTTTTAACTCATATTTTGCACATTTTAGATACAATTGTGGCTGAATTAATGTGATTTGTATCCAAAAACTAATAAATTTTATCACGTTTATCTTCCATAGCATATTTGTATATCATTTTTATTTTGTATGTACACAATAATTGGTTTTAGATTCAATCCCATGATGGGATAGTTTAGGTAGTATACCCATCCCCATGTACATGATAAGTATACCCATTCATGTTTCTATTAGTTAGCATTATTTTTCACTTTTTCATTAAAATACACTTGATTCCCATATTTTTTTCATAGGTTTTATTGAGCCTCGAATGGATTCACTATGACATATAGGTAAGTAAGGTAATAATTTATAAGCCTCTTTTTACCTTTAACATTTCACCACTTAGGACCACATCCTTATCAATTCATGATAAGGCATCATCCCAAGGGGGTAATATGTGAAATTTATATCAAGTATGATGATGATGCATGATCTAAAAAATATGCTCAAAATTGGTTGTCTTTGAAAATCTTACCCTCTAACCTCATTTTAGTCTTTAAAAACCTCAAAAATAACTTTCGTTGAGTATTTTTTTCCATAGTCTTTGAATTGCCTTCTTCATAATAAAACTTCCACTTTTTGTGATGTACCACTATTTTGGTGATGCTTACACTATTATAGTTTTGAAAATTTTCATTAAAAAAATTTATATATGTGGTGGTTTCATATTCATATAGAGAGGTTTTGTTATGGTACGTGACAATTTTTCCATGGAAAGTGATGGGTTCAGAATAGTCACTTGTAAATATTATCAATTTCATCACAGATTATCAGTTTTAAAAATAAAGCCATAGAGTCAATTTTTTTCATGTTTTTTGCATGTTTGTATTCACATTTTCTTCTTTTTCACTTTTATTTTGACTCATGACTTTCCAGATCACTCCCACTCTTTTTTGATCACTTTCAATCTTTCTTATGTGTAACTTTTAGTTAACCAATAGTTAAAATCATCCTTACAAATTCCATACTTATCCTACAAGTTCTCAATTTTAGATAAAGTTTGGATCTAAAATTTGAATTTAATTTTGATTATTTAAATATCTATGTAACCCTATCCCACCTGATTTTAGTTTTTGAAAAGATTTGTTCCATCTCTGGTCATCTTTGTAGTCATTCTACAAAGTTTTTGTAGAGGAAAATTAATAAGAATAAACAACCAATTTTTTTTCTATCTATGAATCAGCCCAAACATTATTAATATAATTTTATTTAAAGATCATGTTTCTCTTTCCTTCTTTCCATTTCATTCTTTTGTTAGAGAGTTTTTATAGTTCCATTAAGCAAAGGAGCTAGCTTAATGAAGATATTTTAGATTGCAAATAATCTTTGCCTTAATTTGGTAATCATAATTGATTAGGTTGGGGGTATTAATTTTTTATTTTTTATTTTTTAAATTAAATTATTCTATTTTTATAATTATTATATTAGGATTTACACTCATAAAATGTAAAACTAATTGAAAGAAACTATCCTCTTACTTATTGTGCATAAAAAATATACCTTACATTTACGTATTTGCATCTTTCTAAGCATGTAGATTACATTTAAACCCAGGATAAATCATATAAAAAAATAACTTCAGTTCTCAAAAAAAAAAATCATTTTTAATTTAATAATCTTTGCATTCACAAACAAGCATTCACACACATACCTAGAAGACCTAGACAAAATAAAATTTTCATCTTAGATCTAATTTTATTCATTTGAATAATAAAATAATGATATTATAATATAAATAGATTATAAAATCATAAATTTAATATTATATTCATTTTAGTTTATGATATTTAGTTTTGATAAACTCATTCAAAACACTAAAAGTTAGTTTCTAGTTTATATGCACAAAAGAATTTCTAGATACTTGGAGGTGGAACTCTCTAGGGATTGGATATAATATTTTAATGTCATAATTTTTTTTAATTAAAAAATATTTTCATTCATCCATAATTGTAAAAAGAAAAAAATAATTTCATTTAACTTGCACATAGATAAAAACTTGCATCTAGAAAAGGTTAAAAATCAACATTTACACTTAGTCTAGATTTTAGTTTTACTATTGCATGAATCAAAACATAATTGAAAAAAATAAAATAATACAATATATTTTATTTTATTTCAAATTCCATTCAATCATTTAAAATTTAACTTCATTTCGACAAGCATGTGAATTTTATTTTATTTACAAAACCTTATCAAAACATGTATAAGTACACAAACAACTTCTAAACAAGGCCTTGCCAAGATGAGTGAAAACAAAATAATTACTTATACATTTTAAAAAAATATGAACCTCCATTAAAGTACAATAAAAACAAGTTATACACTAAACACATATTCAACCAATCTTTCTTTACTATTGGATGACTCTTATTGAGCGTCCCTATCTCCATAGAGCAAGTCCATTTCATAGAGTTCTAGATCTCATTCAAAAAAGTGAAATTAAATTATAAATTTATTATAAACTCATAATACAATTATTTCACTCCATCCATATCCCATATCTTATCCTTACTCAATTTGAATCCCAAAATGAGCAATTTAGGCCCATAGTCTTGGCAGTGGGACCCCTCCATATTATTCCCCACCATATAAATAACCTCTAAGTATAATTTTTCCATATTATATTTACTTTATAATTAGGCATATATTTGTATTATTTAGCTTGGTATACCCATAATATTAAATTATGTCAATTGTCTCAATGAGAACTCGAGTGTATATGTTAGTGTGTTGCTTTCCATTTGTACAACCCCATGATCCATATCATGTACCTTCCCTTTAGTTTATTATTTAGTGTTATATTAGTGATGGTTAATACTTAGTAAATAATTTTTATATCTATATTATAATGACATTTTAAGACTTAAATTATATGTTTAATATATGTTTTCATAACATATTCATTACTTTGATGACATTTTCTCCATGTGATAGCACATGTTTCTAAATGATTACATATTTTCACATAAAATTATTCAATAAAATATTTTCTTTTGACATGATCAATTTATAGGATACATTAAAAAAACTCAAAAGGGTAAAATATTAGTTAGATTTTCATAGATATTTAATGATATGAAATGGGTATAAACTTAAACTTAATCAATTTCACCAATTTCAAATACTTGATAATGTTTTCTCAAATTTATTTAAAACTAGATTTATAATTAAAAAAATCAATATTTATAAACCTAAATTAAGAAATAAATTATATAAATACTCAAAAATTTGATAATATATTTCTCCCTTGGGGGCTACGTCTCTAGGTCTGCTTCACCTTAAATCTATAAATCAATCTCTATCCTACCTCTAAGAAGTCAATAACATAAGTTATAATACCTTTAATGGCTTATTCCTATGAATAATAGACATATAATTACTTTTTATCTCAAAATAGGTTAAAAAATAACAATCAAATATAATATTTGGCCTTTTATAGTGTTTCTAAAATCCCTAGTTCATCAACCAAGTCTTAATCCTTTTACCAAACATATAAGAGTTTGAATCCTTTTTAAAACACCTTCATATGATTTTTTTGATAAATAAACCCCAAAATTAAATAATAAATACCATATATTTGATTTCCTTACCCAAAATAGGGTGTGGCATGATGGTCAAGGATTATAAATAGGCATGGGAGGTGTTGGGGTTGAATCCCACCTCCCACATTTAACTTTTTGATAATATTTTAGTGATCCATATTGGTAATTATTCGCACATTTTGGAATTATAATAAAGTTATTATTTAAAATAAAGTTTTTATCCTTGAGAAGTGGTCATGAGGAGCATCCATGCTTGACTTGGCCTTAGAAATTGATAATTCCTTGGAACTCAAAGTAAATGCATTGGTGGTTTTTGGGAATGACATATGGTGGATTGATATCCCACCACTTGGTTTTAGGTGATAATATTTGAAAACTTTGTAAATTTAGTCCCACATTGGTTGTGGGGGAACATGCATTGAGATTTATATAAAAACATGCTTTCATAAAGTGTTTAAGAAAAGTGTCAGGGTATCCCTCCTTACAAAAATAGGACCCTACTAGGTAAAGGGCCCCAAAATATAAAATATCATGGGACCCACACTAGAATTTATGGTATCAAAGTTGAAAGACCAAAACCAAACAAATTTATTTTCATTCTCTCTCTACCACTTGTCACCATATGATTGGTCAACATCTCATCCTATGATGAGTCCACTTGTATAGTTTTAGAAAGCATGATAACATCATATATATACCATGGCCATATTTTTTAGCTATTTGGATTCATCTTCAACTAGACATAAATTATGCATACACTATCTAAATGACTTCATTTAAATTGATTGGAAATATCCTAATGAGATCTTCAATATGTAAGTAGTTTCTAGAAGGTTACAAACCATCTGATTGAATTAATTATGGGGATCCTCCTAGATCATGTAAGCCTCCATGTATGAAAAAATAAGATTTTGGGATAGATCACTTGATTTAAAAAGTTCATATTTTTTGATATTATCAGTTACATTCAGATTATGGGATAATTATTTGAAAATTGGAATAAATATTGGGGGCTTATGCTCAAATTTTTCATGAAAATAAGTTACAAGTTTTTATAAAATTCAAATTTATGATAAAAGGATATATATATGTATAAAATTATATATCAAGTATTCATTGGTTGGATAGCATTATAGGGCATGAAAATTACTAATGTACACATAGTAACATAATTTTATAATCAAGATCATGACATTGATGGTAATTAATGTTACATATGGAATATATGAATCCATATATAGTGGTTGATTCATGAGACTATCATAGGATCCTCATTTCAAATTGAGGTTTAAGACTAGTTAAATGCACAATGTGTTTGAGATTATATGTCATCATAAACTAATGCTACTCTTGAGGGTTGATGAATTTATTTTCCTAACCCCTAGCCCTCTCCTTAGTTATATTTTTCCATTGGTGCATTATCACCCCAAAATTTCCATATTCTTAAGAAGAAAACATAGTTTCTAATACTTTAGTATGAAACATCATATTCAACAAAATCACAAGGAAAACACTATTTAATAATTTACAAATCTATTCCTTACTTGCTCTTTAAGTTTCAAAAGTTCCATTTTTATTTAAAATTTCATATCATATATGAAAAATTTATGTTTACATGTTCATTATAGGTTTTCTTAGAGCAATGTGTACACTTGAGGCCTTTTCCCAAAGATAAATTATGTTGTACATACTCATATATATCATTTTACTCTAAATTTTTTGGTGTATTCATGGTAATGGGTTTAAATAAATGACAAAATTTACTACCATGTATCTTATATTAAAATCCACACATGAATGCACTTTCAAACACTTTATACAAACATTTATAAAATTTTAAAACACCCTACTAAATTCAACACATAATACACATAATTACTTACACACATTCAGACACACTCTAACTCACACACTCACACATTCCTTGATATGATCATTAAACCACATGAATAATATTTAAACTTTCAGATAGTCCCTTTTAGACTTGAAACATCTCTCTGTTATGTTATTGGAGAACTCAACCCCTCCAAACTCTCTCTTCTATTTTTTATTCTCAGAGATAACTCCACTCAATTGTTACATGTAACTCAATCCTATACCCATTTTAGATATTTCATGACACTATTATACCTTATTGAGTGTCTCTACACCTTCCTTAGCATATTAAAAATGCTCAAGATCTATAAGTTCATCATTATCGAGTGTTGCCTTGTTTTTATAATTAATATAATCAAAACTAATGATATATGTAGTTTGAAAATTTTATAACTACCATTATATTTAGAATGATTGTGGAAAAATTATTGGGAAAGTTTTAAAACTACCCTATGAAATAACCCATTATTTTAGACCAATGGTTTCATAAATTTACAAAATTTACAACTTCTAAAGGCCATAAATTTTGCATACAGACTTGAAACAAGATGGTTTTTTTTTGACATTTCAATTATTTTCATAGGAATCCAAATATGTAATTACATTAAAATTTATGGATTTCATTGATGTAATTTTTTCCTTTTCCTCATAACCTATCCATTTTATCCCTTCAATGCATGTAACCACTTCCTAGATTGTACTAATGGTTGAGAAACTCAAATCTCTTGCTTGGAACCATGTAAATTCTTAAAATTGGTCATTTTTATGATGTTATTGATGATAAATGATTTTATGTGTATGGGTTATTCTCATGGATCATATTCACCATGGCATAATGAAAACACAACTTTAAGACCACATGAACACACAACTACATTTTTTGGTTGATGCAAGATTACATGTATGACTTAGATGCACTTACATCAACACCCAAGGTATGTAAAAAGTTGTATCTTACTCACATGGATTGAATATTTAAAAAAAACTCTTTTAACCACTGAAATTGATGGAAATGCCATCAAATTTTAAAACACTAGGTAATTTATCTGATTATAACACTTTTTATTCTAATTCCATCTTCTTTTTGGTTTAAAATCCTTCTTAATTTACTCTTATTTTCTATTTCCTTCCTCTTTTGTTAGATTAGACCCATCGCAAACCATACTCCTCTCATAAAGTCTTCTATTTTTATCTTTCCATTTTATTTTGGGTTGAAAAACACCTTCATCTAACTAACTCCACCAAGAGCCTTCTTGATTTTGTTCATTCATCAACCAACATATTGTTTTATCCTTCCACATTCCACTCTTTTCTACTCTTATTTTCTCATAATTTCAATATCTTATATTTACACCATTATATTTATTTTGGCATATTCATATATAAGAGTCTTAAGAAAATCATCTTTGTCCTCCACTTCTTCACAACTTGTGAACAAAAGTGGTTCACTCTCATTACCTTGGAAGGCCTCTTTGAATGACTCCTTTATCTCTATATCTACACATGAAACATCATAATATTCATCACATGTTTAGGTTGAAAATGAACTTAGTAGTTATATCTCATCCTTGTCTTTTTTCATCTTCAAACTCTTTACATTAGGTCTAAGAATATTATCCTCTCCTTCCTTCACCACAAAAATGCAATGTGCAAAGAAAATTTCACTGTCATTTTACATATGAATACAATGCATAAATTTATTCATAATAGTCTTTTATCTAATACCTATGTGATGTAATCTTGTATGCAAAAAATTAATTTCACCCTTCATTCCTTAGTAGAAACATGTCCACCATTTCTATCTCATTTCTCACTTCTATTCCACATGAGTGAGAATAACCATATCTCCTTGTATAAATGATCTTTAGACTAACATATGTCCCCAAGTTATTTATAACCACCATGCCACTCTCTATTCATATATCAATATGTAGTTTTGATTCATATCCTTCTCTATCTATGACTGATATTGAGAATGTCTTATTCTTATTTCTAATTTCTTTCACTTTATTTTTGAGAGTCTTCTCTCGCACCTATATTTGCTATAAATTAACTCCATATTGTATCTCTTATAGATAACATTATTTTACCCACACTTTCCCACTCTCTCTTATCTCTATGACGATTTAAAGACAATATTCTATTGTTAGTATATCCTTACCAACTAGATCCTCAAATATTGTTACCATATTATTATCTTGTTCCACTTTTTCACTTTGATTCTCATACATATAAGCATTCTAGACTAAACCATACTTTATCCTCTTCTTTTACATATTTTCCATTTTAGGACCTCTACATTAAATAAGTACATAAAAGGAACTAATAGTTCCAACAAACGCTTATTCAATGTATTCATCATGCCTCATAATTTTTTTGTATAACTCTTCTCCAATACTTGCATTCTTATCATAGATTCCACTCATATGATGGACTCCCAAAGGTCCATTATCAACAACCCCCATGGTGATAATTTCCTCATTATTATTTGTATTTTCTTCTCCTTCGCTTTTTGGTACAAAAATATACTCTCATAATGTGTATTAACTTATACTTCAATCACCTCTATTGTTCCATTGATGGAAACCTATAACTCCTCATGCTTTCCTTCTTCATTAACCTATATATTTTCCTTTAAATAAACATGTAGCTTTCCTTGGTTTTCCTAAATAATTATTCCCTCCAAAATAGAAAATATAAATTAGTTTAATTCATTCAATAAGGATGATCATACCTATTTCCACTTTTGGGATACCAATAACTCTTCCATATCATTAAATAATGGGTCTCTTTCTTTCAGTCAATAATTATATCCTCTACATCATCTTCCATGAGGATTCATTTCTTTATGGGTTGATAAAAAATTTACTCCTATTTTACATTTTTTAAATCACATTTGGGCCTCTCACATGAAAACCTCACACTTTATTTGTATTTGAAGACAAAATTATTCTCCTCGCTCATATTCTTCTCCTTGATACTTCTCAAAATAGATTTGAGTTGTGCACATGGTAATTTTCCTATCATATTTAATTTCATGGGAACATTATCCTTATTATATTATCTTTATAATCAAGACAATAAACTTATTAAACCACTCTAATTAAATATCTAGGTGCACAACATGACCAAAAACATAGAAACCATATGTTCCCAAATCCTTATCTTATTTTCTTAATGTCTCATCTATTGAAGAGTTACTCTCCAATACTTAATGATAAATCCATGTAGTATCTTAATTAAATTTTTTACCCTCATGAATTATTAATTTAAAATTTATAACTCCACTATCCATTTTATGAGCTTATCTATGCTCTCTTTACCACCAAACAAAAAAAAAGAAAAAAAAAACCATTTATAGTGAGCTTACCTTTTTCTTTCACGTTGACCTCTGCTAATATATTTTATTTACTTTATTATATTCTCTCCAAGACATACAAATTTTATTTTATTGATATCAATATCTCCAACGTTTATTATTATTCATCTTCATTCATTTCTTCAATAAATTCTCTACTTTGCACATCCTCCAACATATCCAATTTCACTTAGATTTCCTTCAACATCTTTGTCAAGTCTTCTACGCCTGATGCTCTTCAAATTTTATGTGCCATGTCTTATCTAAAACCATGATTCTATTTCATAACATAAAATATAATCAAATAAGATCATCTTTCACATACTTTACACTTGGAGGAATTCTCTCACACCTATAACAAACTTATCTTTTCTCCTATGTAATATTATTTTTCACAACATACAATGAACTCAAGAAAAATTATCTTTCATATCCTATAGTTTACTCATACAAGATCCTTACACACTCAAACAAACAAGGAAATACATTTATATGATATCAATTGGTGTATTCATGTTAAGGGGGTATAGTGAATAAAATAAATACTACCATGATAATTGGATTAACATTCACCCATGGACACACTTGTAAGCACCTTACAAATACATTTATAACACTTAAAAACATTCTTTATTAAATTCAACACATAGTACATAGATTCACTTAAAAAAATTCATGAAAAATTTCACTCACACAATCCACATGCCTTGATAGGCTTATTAAAACAAATGAATAAGATTTTAACTCTCATATAGTCCCTTCTCAACTTAAAACATCTCTATGCTCTATTCTTTAAGATCTTAGACCCTCCAAACTCTCTACTTTATATTTTATTATTTGGTATAATTTCAATCATTTTTTATGTTTCTCATTCCTCTAACATTTTAGATATTTCTTAAGATTATTATACTTTCTTAAGTTTCTATTCACCTTCCTTAGTCTTTTATAAATGCTCAAGATCTATTTGTTCATCATTTTAGGGTGTTACTTTTTCTATATAATTTCATGTGGTCAAAACCACTAGTATATGTAGTATTTTAATTTTGAAACCATTTCAATAGTTTTTAAACTACCAATATATGGATACTGGTGGAATAAAAACCACTAGGGTAATTTTAAAATTACCATTGATACATGAAAAATTATGTGTCAATGCAAACATATGTACTTGAAACAAGATTCTTTTTTTAAATTCACATAAAATTTCAAGAGGAATATTAATATCTAATTAAATTTTGGTTATGGATGTCTTTGATTATATTTTTTCCTTTTCCCAAAACCTTTATATTTTAAACCTTTCACACATTTTCCACTTCCTAGATGGTACCAATGGTTGAGAAACTCAACCAAATTAATTGGGACCTTGTAGCTTCTTAAAATTCATCCTTATATATGTATTTTATGCTATAAAATTTCAAGAGTATAGGTTCTTCCCTTGTATCATATTCACCATTCCAATATTATAACACACCAATAAGACCACATGAACAAACATGATTACTATTTTTGGTTGATTCAAGATTGTATGTATGCCTTAGATGCCATTGCATCAAATTTAAATACTATAATAAAGTGGGCGAATGGGTAGATACTAAAATATATTATTAAACACTTGGAAATGTCATTATTTACCAAAATTCACCTTATATGAAATTTTGATACATATATGGCTCTTATAATCCTTCTCCCACATACACATGTTATCTATGGATATGAGCTTCCCAATTTAGTATTATTTATCATAATAAAAGTATCTCTAGATCATCATATCAATATTATTGTATTTTATAAAAGTTTGGCATATTTAAGCACATGAATAATTTCATAATCATCTAACCCTAATGAAATTGTCCCTCCCCAATCAATAGGAATTTTTCAAATTCAATTTATATTCAGGGGTAGACCTACATGTTTCACATGTTGTGGGCATGAGAAAGTGCCAAAAGAGCCCCATATAAATTCATAATATGTCTAAGAACTTTTAATTATCATGAAATTCAATTATAACACTTGTAAATTTAAAATAACTACCATAAAATTTCTAATTTAGATATTAGTAAAATTAAAATAGGCCCTACCTAAGTTTGAATCACTAGTCCAAGCTAACTTTGTCATTTTACAAATGTCAAAGTATAGATTACATGTTTCATTAGTTAAAAGAGGACCTTACACACATACACCTAATGAGGATAATTAAATGTAGTTTAAATTCCATCTTCATACTATTTGATATGTAGGAAATAATTAACCATTAATTAGGGAGTGTTAGAGGTTAACTCAACCCACCTTCTTCCTCTTTGTAGGGTTAAAAATAGTGTAAAAAGTAGACATAGGGTTTTAAAGATAAGAAGACAAATTTTATAGATACCTCATACCTAATGAGACCTGATATCACACATATAGATGGAATAAAAGAGGGTGAAATAACATTTACTAAAATATATAAGAAATATATATATATATATATATATATATATATATATATATATATATATATAAAATAATCCAAAAAAATATAAATGATATCATTTGGAATAGGCATCCATAGAATATCAAATTCATTTGAATGGTTTTTGGCACTAGATTCTAGATATGAGCATCACATAATTTATGTTTAACCTTTCTATCATCTAGATTCAATCTTAAAACTTCAAAAAATAATAAACATGATAAGTACTAAATACCTAAGTCATTTATATTTATATAAAGTAAAAATTTTAAAATTAGATTATACCTTTTATATTTAGATTCAAGTATTATTTCCATATTTTATATAATTTTAATAGTTTAAATTTGTATTCTTGTTTAGGTTCACATAATAAAAATCAGGTAACACACATGGTAGATAATGGTTAAAGAAAAAAAAATTCTATAATGAAACTTCTTCATATTCTTGGATATACACATGAGGATTTTATGGAGATAAAAAGTATAATTAAAGTATTTGATGGCATGAAATATAACTCCCTTTGGTGCATTATGCTACCAAAGGTAGGCCCTAGAATAGTTTCCACTTTTTTATTTGTCTTAATGATTACATGGGCATTTGACATGTTGTTTAGACACCCTTGGATACATAGTACCATCTTCAGTACATAGACATGTCAATCATATACATGGATTTAGGGTGGTTATTTTTAGGCATTTAATATGAGTATCCTATTTATCCATAGGCATTTAATTCTCCACCCTAATATCACTAAAAATATGTATTTAAGATATTTAGATTTACTCTATGTAGTCAAATAATACACTTATAAAATTTTATTATATGTAGTCAACTACTCCATTTATTTCTGTTCATTGCATGTAGATAGTTTAAATTAATGTTAGATTAATTTAAAATAATAGTTAATTCATCTTAGATAATAGCTATGCAATTGAGATTGTTAAAACCCACATTTCTATTTTTATAATATTTTTATGATTTCATTGAGATATTAGATAATTCCCATAGAATATGATTAGTTATAACTATTTTGAGTAAGTTATTAGATTGTCTCCTTAATCATAAGAGCGGTTATTAGTATAATGCTTGTAAAAATAATGGATTTTTCCATTATATTTTTAATATATATAAAATAACATATATTTTTTCAAAATTTTGTATTAGATAAGGTTATTTTAAAAAATCATGGAGAGGAGAATAAATAGTAAAGAGGAAGAAACTGAGAGGAGCCTCAAACACTTTGTGTGCAAGATTCCATGTGGAAAAAAAAATATTTACTTGTTTATTTCTTTTATATTCATGTAAAGTGAAGCATTCATTTATTTTAAAAATATTTCATAATTATGGCTATACATTTTAGTTCTAGACTTTCCCATTATCGAAAGGATCATGTTCACTATATATTTGTACCTAATTGATTATGTCTTAGTCTGACCATTGTTATTTTAATGACCAAGTATTACATACTATGTGAAAAGATCTAAACCTAATTATTATCCTTCACTATAAATTTTGGACTTGTACCTATTTTTTATCTCCCTAAACACTTCAATCCCAATCAGACACATGCATTGACTTAGGTGTCTATTTTTACTACAAAGTGTATAGTTCCTAAAAGTAATATAATTTAAAAATAAACATATCCTAAAGGTTATCGTAATTTATTTAATGTGAGATATTTATAAAAGGGATTGGTGTGTGTGTGTGTGTGTGTGTGTATATATATATATATATATATATATATATATATAAGATCAACCCTCACTCATTCCTTATTAGGAAATCACTTACAACTCAAAAGGAGATATACCATGGAGAAATTGATTAAGAATTTAAGTGATAAAACCTACCCTACTCATCTCTATTTCTCTATCAGTCATAGGATCATTATTTCCATAGGTCTAAATCTTTCAAATAATAACCCATGAGCCATATTTTCTAAGTTACAAGCTAGGTCACTGAATATATTTTCTTATCAAATAAAAATTATTATGCACACATAGAACCAATGCATAGGGGATAAATACATAAGTCTAATGATTTTTTTAGAGTATTGTCTTTATAATAAATTCCCATTGATAGAAGGGTGTTTTGGGAAGCTCGACATTGTGAGATCACTAACCCATTTTTCCTATACTCACTCCAAGGATGAAGAGCTAGGGTTTAATCATTTGAAAAATAGTGACAACCATTGGAAATTAAATGAAAACATTATGAGAAAGAATAACAACCCAAAGGATCCAATTAGTCATATCTATATCTAGGTAGTATTCTATATAGGACACCTCCAACAAGGTTAGACACATTCATCAAAACAACAATCTAGATCTAATGAAGTATCTAGGGATAGAAAAACAATATTCCTAGAATCTAATGATTGTTCAAAGATAATATTATAGTCTACTTATATCATATTCATTCACTAATATACATGCACATAGTAAGCTAGGCAACTATCATTTGGTTCCAATTCATTTTATAGTATGTAAGACTTGATCATTAAAATAACAATGGTCAGACTAAGACATAATCAATTAGGTAAAAATATATAGTGAACACGAGCCTTTTGAAAACATGAAAGTCTGGAACTAAAATGTATAGCCATGATAGTTATTTTTCAAGTATACAAGAGTTAGGTACTATATAAATCAGATTTTAGTATCTAAAAATGGTAAACTTTATATATATAATAATAAAGTCTAACTCAGACCTTAGCTATTTCTCTTATTTCTAGATGTTTCCCTCTTTTTGAAGTCTTGAATCTACTTTTTTAATGACCTTGGGAATATCTCTTACTAAAACTAGTATTATGTTGATGACCCAAACCTTATATCTTTCCTAGAATACTTAAAAATTTCTTATCTTCCACTTCTACAAGTTTTGAGTTTGTACCTACTTTTGTGCTCCCTAGACACTAGCATTTAGGATAGAAACCTACATTGATGTAGGTGTCTAGCTCTGATGAAAGTGTACAATGCCATTTAGTAATTCAATTTATAAATGAAACATATCCTAATGGTTGGCCTAAGTTTTTTAATGTGACTTAATTCTTTAGAGGGATTGAAATAAATATAAGATCAACCCTCATTCATTCCTCACATAGGAACTTCTTACCTTCTCACCATGAAACTTATAAAAGTTATTCAATAAAGTATTCAAGTGAGAAAAGCTTCCCTATTTTATAATATTTCCATACCAGTCATAGGGAAAACATAAACATATGTCTAAAGTATTTAATGAGCATCCCAAGAGATGTGTTTTCCAAGTTACAAGCTAGGTCACTATAGTACTTATTTTACACATAATGCATGATTCACACATAAACCAACACATAGGAGATGATTTCATAAGTTTAATTCCATATTTAGAGTATTGTATATGTAGGTATCACTCATTTATTATTGATTTTTTGAGTTCATCTTGAAACTGTGTGCCCACTAGCCTATTTTTTCCCAAGGACACAATGAAGATGAATAATTAGGGCTTTAAAAATTCATGAGAAGTGACAGTCTATGATCTATATATGAATGTGAAGACAAAACCATGATCATCCATGTGGTCACATAATTTTATATTAGGTATTCCATATATAGGACACCTATGTCAGATTCATATAAGAGCATCGATGCAACCATCCAGGGTTGATGCTAGTGTTTGTGGCTCTAGAGGCACTCAATCTAGGATCTAAAGACTATTATAGAATTATCTTCTAGTCTAATTTTTATAAGTTTTATATCTATAACTACATTAACATAATACAAAAATAAGTACATTAATTATTTAACATTTCCTTATCTATCATAGTTGTACTTATTATTTTTAGGGTATCTCAATTTAATAAATTTAACATATGTTTATATATGAGTTTAGCAACCAATTATATTTATATAGAGATAGTTTATAATCCTTGTTCCCTAAGATATATCTACCTATTTAAACCTATATAACCCCAACATATATATTTTTAGTTAAACATTTTGTGAACTTGATTTGTATGAATGTAAACATCTTTGATTCTTAGGGTTTTCATCCAACTAGGATTTCAATTTATTTTACTTTTTCATTTCCTACTTATATTATTTTTTCATTCAACCTATTCATATTCATATATTTGGAGGTGTGTGTATTTAAAATAGTGATAATCTTGACCCAAAACTTAATATGTCTCAAACCAATGAGAGATCTAATCCTTTGGATCATGATGATATCATTGTTGAGAGTGAAAAACATATTGATGAGGTTATCATAAAATAAGATTTTGATAACGAAAATAGTGAGTATAGAGAGACCAATGAACATGAGAAAATAGACCATGTTCAAGTGAAATAAATTACATTACTTCATGAGCATATTCACCAAAACCCTAAAGATATTAATGAAATCCTAAAAACTATTATAGAAACTAAAAACATAAAAAGCATAAATGACCAAATAGGTCCATCTATTTATCATGTTATTAGAATTATGGGAATCCAGATATATAAAAAACCCTACCCTTAAACACATTACCACCTAATATTTCAAATGGGGGAACAAGTTATGTGTATAAATATTTGTTTCCTAAAACTACTATTGTTGCATCTACCATGGAATTACCAATTTTTTCAACTCAAATATTGGTTTAAATTCCTATTACTACTCAAACCATGATTACATCCCCTTTGGTTACTACTCCAATTTCTAATCTAAATTCCAATGGGTCCAAAGTTTAAACACTCCAAGTTATAAACACCTTGGAGGACAAGGTCACATAACATCGAATATAATGCTTTAAATTCTCTTAATGCTATTAATTCCTACTATGTGTTGCATAACTCTTTTGCACTTTAGATATATTTACACCCTCTACAAACTAGTTTTGTTGCACCTAAATTCACATTTTATGATGTAAAGGGTGATATTGAACAACATATTCAAACCTTTAATGTGTAATTCCTTGATTATGAATCCAATGATAAAATTTTAACCAAATTATTCCCAAGAATCCTCAAGGACTATGGTTTTATGTGGTTTTATGACTTATCTTTCCAATCCATGAAAGTACTTAAACCTTTTGTAGATCAATTTTTAGCATGAATTTCCATTAATATTTCTTAAAAGGTTTCCTATTATCAAATTACCAAAATCAAACAAGGAACATATGAACTTATAAATGAATGTCTTAAGGTACAAGATAATGCTAGTGAAAATGACCAATCCTATGGAGATAAGGAGTTGTAAGACATATTCAATCAAATTTTTCTTGCTCATTTACATGAGTCCATTATTTTAAACAAGTTAAAATATTTTGATGACCTATGCCATGTTGTACGATATCCTAAATTAAATATTATTTCATTCAATAAGCTCAAGGATGCAAAAAACATAATAGCTAAATCTACATCAAGTACCAAATTTACAATCAAGCTAAATTATAAGGTAAAACCTCTTGAGCCTAAAAAATAAACAACCAAAATGGTTAACATAGTTTCACATCAACTTGTATTATCAAATGCACTAAAGAGATAATAAATATTCTTACCTAAGTCTCCCACCTCAGTACTTTTATAGTTAGTAGAGTGTCAGTTTATATCTCTCCTTCATCCTATAGAGGTTGATATGAATATACATATAACCAAAGAATATAATGTGAATGGTTAATATGATTATCACTAGAGAACATGAAATTATATGAATAAATTATTTACATTTAAGCATAACATCCAATATCTTATTGATGACCAATATTTTACATTCAATGATCCTCTCAAGGAATTAGGTTCAGAACCTGGTAACCACTAGAAATAAAAAATATTTAGCAATCCTTTGTAATACCATTCTAAGAAGGAAACAAAAGTGTGAATGGAATATAATGAAAATACTCTTATATCAAATTACAGGCACCCATTAGATGGGATTAATGGTTTTTACTCATGATATATACCTCCTATGGTTCAAAACCTTCTATTTCTTTTGATGATTATGAGATTAAGGATGATGACTACGATATTCATTATTTATTCATTAGAGCATACCTTAATAAACACCCTATATGTAATGTTATGATTTATAATGGTGAAAGTGATAAAATTTTCCTAATGACATTACTTACACACTTAGGTTATAATCATCATGATTTACATCCTTATACTAGATAAATTAGAGCATTCAATGGGACCTCTCAGAAGGTTATTGGTGAGATTGACCTACCTTTATAGGTTGGTCTTGCACATGTATTTAATACTTTTTTATTAATACCTTCCAAAAGAAACTTTGATATGTTATTGGGAATACTTTGGATCTATACAGTTTGAGTAATATCTTCTACAATGCATGGGTGTGTTAAATACATTCATGCCAATTGGGTATTTATAGTTCCTTGAATACCATATGAGCATCCTCTTGAATAAGAAAAAATTATACCCAAATAGATAATTACCAATATTAATAATATTCATTCACCATAAAAGGGTAAGCAATAGGTAATCCCATTTTCTAGGTGGCCAATACTTGAGATATCATTACATCAGAGACATACAGTGGATTCCATGGAAGGCTCATCTACTACACACCATGTTCAAATATGAAGATCAATTACACATGTTGATATTTATACTATTCCAAAGTAAACATAGATAACTCAATGATGGGTTCCATGAACCCCTACTCCTATTAGTCATACTACTTCACCAAGACCACAAAGTCCTATTTTACATATGTAAAGCATCATAAACACTATAGTGAGAGTTATTTCACCTATACATGTTCCTTGGTAGAATCACTAGATTATTACACTAGGTTCACATTGGGGAGATATATATCATCACCCTTTAGATGGGATAATAGGATAGTCTTTCCATTTCACATTCTAAAAATACCAAAAAACTAAAAAACATTAAAAAATATAAAAATAATTTCAACACCTACATGTTTTATTGGCTCCTTAGCATATATGTGTTAGTTCCATGTTGATAAATGACATATAAATTAATATTACATATGTGTGTCATTATTTTATTGAGTGTGATACATGAATACAAATATAAATGATCTATTCATATTCTAGATTTTGGGCTTTTTTTCTACTTGTGTCATATGGACATTGGGGGCATCCACCTCTATGATCATGATACTCATAGGTTATAGAATTCTATGGTTACTCTAAATTATAATATTTTGAGATAATATATGTACTTAAACATGGCTTTATCTATGGTTATATCTTACATAAGGTACTTGATATGATATGAAATTGATGTTTTTTATAACACATTGGATCCACAGGCTATTATGGTATGTCTATGCTGGTCACTTATGTTTTCTTATATTCACTTCTTTGAGTGTCCCCCTTGATATTATCTTATATGTTTGATTAATTACATATTCTCTTTTTTATTTAGCCCCCATGAATATTCATGATTTATTTTAATTAAAATATTTTAATGTTTATTATATAGATATTTGAATATTTCATCCTTGATTTTATGAATATTTGAATAAGTCATGTCCCTTCAATTATGCAACATTTGAATAGGCCCCTTGTTTATGGTCTTCTTGGACCATTTCCTTTTGACTTGATTTTAAGTGATCTTATGTGTGTGATTGATTTTAATGTTGAGATTTTAATGTTACTATCTAGACATTTCCATGATAATTATCATGTATCTTAGGCCTTCATCTGATCACATTTTTATATGCATGTCAATTCTACATTTACCTAGACATGTCCCTGTATATGCTACATCATTAAATTCTTAGATTATATAATTGTCTTATCTTTTAAGGTGAGGTAACTCATATTTTAAATTATTCCCTCACCTTAAATGGGTGAATATCAACTAGATCATGTCATTGAGGCATGTTATTCACATTTGACACAATTTTTAGATTTAATGGGGGCATGCTTTAGAAGCATGTTATCCATACTCATTTAAATGTGGTACTTATATAAATTTTAAGATTTAGTGGGGGCATGTAATATAGACATGTATTACACCCATTCAATTTTTTTAGATCAATGGGGGCATGATTTGGTAACATGTTCTCCACCCATACATAAGTTATGAATTGGCCAAAAGCACATTGTTATATAATTTATATTCATAGTTATGGTAGAATTCTATACATTGGTACCATTTTAATACATAATTTTAGCATGAGACATATTTAAGGTAAATATGCTATGAAATTTATACCTAATATTATAAAATCCAAATCAGTTTCAGATTTCAAAACACCCTCAGGTACTATCATCACCCACCAAGATATACTTTTATGCATTGATACCTAGGATGTACTTTTATAGACTGTATTAAACCAATATACATTTTTATTTGGTTCACTTTTGGTATGGTTGAGGTGATTAATCACTAAATATTTCCATGTTTTATGTTTGAAATGATTTTATCATCCAACCTTACCAATTTAAAATTATGAGTTGACTTTCTTTACTCATGATAACTATGTTATTAGTATGATTTGGATTCATGGTTGAGGTAATCTTAACTACTGAGTGGAAATTCACCTATTCTCCAAGGTTGGGGACATGTGAATTCAAATATATCACTTTATCTCATTAGATATATGCAATTTCTATGTTTATATATTTATCTTGATCTCAATTTCATATCCTTCCAATGATACATATTTCAAATCAACTTGACAATAGGCAAGGTAGTTACATCGATACACACATGTACTCCTAAACCTTATTCTTTAAATTTATTTATTTTAAAATAATTTAAATTTCATTTTATATTTAATTATTATGTGTTTTAACATGCTCTTGGTTGAAGTTTAGTCACTATAAATTCACTCAAGTTAGATTCAACCAAAATCAATGTGTGTTATACACACCCAAGTATGTATTCTTTTCCTTTAAATTAGTAACTTAATTAGTAGATTAAAGTGGGGAAATTTTGACACCTATTTTATGGATTATATATAACCTTAGTCATGTATACTTTTAAAAATTAAACCTTGTCTATTCCTTTTAGTTACAGGCCTTTTCTACTTTCTACATACTCACATCTGCTCTATCTTGTGCCCCTAGAACTATCTATTAGTCCAATTATTATTATGTTAATGACCCAAACCTCATATTTTGCCTTGAATATTTAAAACCTACTTATATTACACTTTTTCAAGTTTTAAATATGTACTACATTCCTACTCCATGGACACTAGAATCTAAGATGGGCACCTATATCAATGCAAGTGTCCTATTCTGATGCAATTATCTAATGACCTAAAATCATTAAATTTCAAATGAAATGTATCCTAATGGTCAAACTAAGTTTTTTAATGTGAGTTAATTATCCAAATGGATTGATATAAATATAATATCAACCCTCATTAATTCTTTACCTAAAATCTTATTACCCACTCACAAGGCAACTTACACAAGGTATTCAATCAAGCACTCAAGTGAGAAAAGATTCATTATTTTCTCATATTTTCATATTATTCATAGGGACACATAAAAATAGGTATGAGGTAATAAAGGAGTATCCCAAAAAATATATTTTCTATGTTACAAGATAAGCCATTGTTTTACATACTGTGTACATATTACATGATTCACACAAGCCAACATGTAGGGGATAACCTCATTAGTATAAGGTCCTCTTTAGAGTATTGTATATGTAGGTAGTGGTAATTTATAGAGAGATATTTGGGGATAGATTGACACCATGTTCCCAATAACCCATCTTCTCCCAAGGTCACTATGAAGATGAAGAACTAGGGCTTCAAAAATTCATGAGGAGCAATAGTCCATGATCCAAATCTAAATGCACCAGAGTGAAGGTGAAGACAAACCCAAAATAATATAGGTGTTTACATATTATCATAGTAGGTATTATATATATGATACCTACATTAGGTTCAAACATTCGTATAAATGAAACCTTTCATAGCTAACACTATGTCTATGGCTCTAGAGGTATTCAATATAGAATATGATGACTATTCTAGAATCCTCTTCCAATATTCTTTCAACTTGCTCAAAATATAGAACTACATTATCATTAGAATAATCTAATTATATTAATTAATTGTCATTTCCATATCTATTATAACTTTACTTAATATTTTTAGCCTATCTTAGTTTAATAAATTTAGCATATGTTTATTTATGAGTTTAGAACCTAATTGACTTATTATAGAGATATTTTATCATCCTTGTGCCCTAAGATATCTCTACCAATTTAAACCTAGATAACCCAAATCTACATATTTTTAGGGTTAAACAAATGGCATTGGTTATGTATTTACAACATTGTTTCTTAGAATAAATCCTTATATTTCTACATCTTCCATGGGAAACATTGACACTTCAACCTAATTACTAGTCTCAATGCCTATATCAAATCCAACCATGGATACACTTGATTTGGTGGATTCTAAGACTTCAAACCTTACTGATCAAAATGTGCAAGATCTTCTCCAAACTATAAAACTTCTATTATATAAGGTTGCTAATATTGAGAAAACTTCTATGAATTCACCTATATTATTGATTCATAAGAGGTATTACATAATATTAATGAAATTTAGATATATTTTCACCCCTTTCCATTTAATTATGTTTCACCTAAGTTCACATTTTATGTTGTCAAGGGTGATCCTAAACAAAATCTCTAATATTTCTATGTGGCATGCCTTGATTATGTATATAATGATAAAATTTTGACTAAACTATTTCAATGGAGCCTTAAGGACTATGATCTAAGGTGGTTATAGGATTTACCAATCCAATAATTAAAAGCATTAAAACCTATTATAGATCAATTTTTAGCACACTTATATATGAACATTACCAAAAATATATCTTATTCCCAAATTTAAAAAATCAAACAAGGAACCAAAGAATCGATCAATGAATATGTCTTGACATACAAGATAATGTTGGACAAAATCAAAAATTAAATGGTAGATAAAGAGATTAAATACATCTTCAAGAAAATTTTGCTTGATCCACTACATGATTCCATTATTTTTATAAATTTCAAATATTTTGATGACTTATACCATATTGTTAGAGATCATCAAATTAAACTTATTTCATTGAAAAAGCTTTAGTATGTATAAAACACACTAAATACATCCAATACCAAGTTTCATATCAAACTAATATATAAGGTTAAACCTACAAAACCTAAAAATTAAAAACATACAACTATTAATATAGTTTAATATAAACCTAATCAACTTGTCTTATCCAATTCACTAATGAGATAGTTCACACAATTACTAGAGTGTCAAGTTTCATTAGTTTAAAATCTTTTTTATTATCATCTTATACCTCTACCTCATTTCATATAGGTTGATATGAGTATACCTCTACCTCATGTATATGATTCCAATTCTTATTGTAACTATCATTAGGGCCTTTGGCATTATACTAGTTGATGTTATACCTTGAAGCATAAGATCCAAGACCTTACCAATAACCAAAATCTTACATATGATGATCCTCTAAAAGATTCAGGGTGATAACCTAGTGACCATCATAACCAAAGGATGTTTAGTGACTCATTACAAGTTCATTATTAGAAAAATACAAAAATAAAAATGGCATATAGTGTGCACCCTCCTCCATCACATTATGGTCACCCATTAGATGGGATTATTAATATATATACATGAAATATACCTCTTATGGTTTAAGGAGCCTCTATTAATTTCAATGAAACTAAGATTGAGGATGATGACTCAGATCTCCATTCATTATTTATTTGAGCATATCTTGATCAAAAACCTATTCATAGTGTTATTATTGATAATGATTCTAGGGAAAATGTTTACACCATGACATTACTTTCACATTTTGGATATACACATGATTATTTTTACCCTTTGACAAAAATTATTAAAGCATTTGATGGAACTCCCAACACATTATTGATGAGATTGATTTACCTTTACAGGATAAACCCACACATGTGGTCACTATCTTCTTAGTTATACCATACATGGAATTATTTGATATGTTATTAGTTTAAACTTGGATACATAAAATCCACATAGTAGCTTCCACATTACATGGGTGTATTAAATACATTCATACCAACAAAGTAATCATAGTTATTTGAATTCCATATGAACATCCACTTGAGAAAGATAAGTTTATTCCGACATATCTACTTATAAAAAATACTAAGTTTGATCCTCCAATAAATGGTAAGCAACAACCAATCCCATTTCCTAGGCAACCCATACTTGAGAGACCATTACATTAGAGAGACATAGTGGATTCTACAAAATCCACATCTACTACTATGCAACATACATAATTATCTAGAGAAATTAAATATATTCCTATTATTTATACTTAAAATACACTATAGAGAACAAAATTATGGGTTACATGAACCCCTATTCCATATATTACCTCTTTAAGACCACATATTCCTATGACACATATGTAGAGCATCATAGATCCTACATCTCTAGATATTACACCTATATATGATCCTTTGTAATACTATTGGTTTGATATACCATAGAAAATGTTTATATCTTTCCAATATGAGCATCCCTTATATGGGATAATTTTATAGTATTTATGTATTTAAAAAAAATCAAATAATCCAAAAATACCAAAACTAGTCAGCATGTTCCTAGTTGTACTAGCTCTTCTACATATGTTATTTGATCCATGTTATTAGATATAATATATTTATTTTCCTGCATACACATATGTTTCATTCCTACATACACATATGTTTCATTCTCACTTTGAGTGTGATACATGCATACCTAGATACATGATATATGCAAATACAAATATTGGGCCTTCCCTCTTCTCACATCATAAATACATTGGGGGCATCTACTTATTTGATCATGATACACCCATGTTATATTATTCTATGATTAGTTTCCATTATCATGTTTTCTATTATTATGGGTAAAAGGTACTTTATTTTTTATAATAGGGACCCAAACCCTATATAAGAAATAAGATGCAAAGTTCCATGCAACTAGTTATTACAAAATAACACAAAAATGGCTTAAAAATAATTCTAAGAGCCACCTAAAACATTTGTATTTTGATATCTAAGGGCCATATGCAATGAATTATTTCATTTACATTTATTTATATTTTTCACTACCATCTACTCTCCATTTTTTATTGAATTTGACTTTTCTATGAGTTATATATTGGTTTGAGATTTATCATTCTTTGTAATTATAATCAATTATTATACCCAAGGACTTTGAGGATATAAATTTTCCTCTTTAGAATAAGATTGAATTGGGACCAAATTTGAACCTATAAGAGTGATAGGTAACTCCTCTATAACTCACTTTGTATGTTGTAAATTGAGCTCATCTAAAGTTGAATCTAAATCTAAAATTTCAACCAAGCCATTGATCATAAAATGTGAGGGGATAAAATCTTCCCACCAAAAAGTTACCTTCTTTATTTTGGAGAGTCTACAATTTTTAGTCATATGTCTAGTGTTAAATAAAATTTGGAAATGAAAAAAAATTCCTTCATAATCAATATCTATGACCAAGAGTGGTTACCAACTTGAAAAACATTTTGAAGGATGGTCCTTAGTGGTAGCAATGTTTACCAAGATTCAGACAAAGTTGTATGGTTAATATATGAAGTATTAGGGTGTGTTTGTAGAAATTTTCCAATGTTATTATGTATGGATTTAAAGATGGCTTCATTCCAAAATTGGAATGGAAAGTAGGGAAGATGGACCCAAATAGGTCACTCATTAAAATGTTAAACGAGGGGACTTAAGAATGAAGATCAAGGTTTCAAGACTAGGGGTGATGATTCAAACTCCAGAGCTGACTTAGTATCATATCCTTTTACTTTAAACAATAAAAAACCATAAAAAAATATTTTGGTGCTTGGTTAAATTTCAAGCCTACCTTGTAAATGGATTTTCCAATGTTTAAAAATCTAAACATGGAGGTCTTGGAGTTTTAGTCAAAAACTAATTTCCATTATCATGTTTTAACTTTTATAGTTACACATGCTTATATCCAATAGTGTATTTAATATCCTATTTTCCTAGAAAAATTTCAAACACATGTTTAGGAACTATTATGATATTTTCATGTTGGTTGTCTATAGTCTAAGCTTTCATTTATTCACTTCGTTGAGTGTGTTCCATGCTTGCTATTTTCTTACATTGTATTATCTATTTGAGCAATTGAATAATTTCCATTGATTGTGGCCCACATGCATCTTGCCTATTTAGACATTTGAGCATGTTATTATTTTTTATATGTGGACATTTGAATATGTCATTTATATGCTTTATGTAAAATTGACTAAGTCATGTCCCTTTGGTTGTGCAAAATTTGAACATGACCCTTGTATTAGGTTTCATTGGACCATTTAGTTTTTATTTTCTTTTGAGTTATTATATGTGTGTTCTTAATTTCTTTATTATATTATAATTTTAATCTATAGACATTTCCATGATCTATATCATGCATCTTAGTACTTGATGTGATCACATTTTGTGTGCCTCAATGATATATCTAACTAGGCATGTTACTCCTATATGTTACATGATACATATATAGCTTATAAAGTTACCTTATCCTTCTGAGATAAGGTAATTTCCAAATTCTACTTCCCCTCACCTCAAAAGGATCTCATATTAGTGGGTTCATGTCATATAGGCATAAGTTCCACATTTTCATAGTTTTAGATTATAATGGGGGCATGTTAAAAAGGCATGACCTCCACACTTATTCAATATTCAACATCTCTAAATTATAGGGGGGCCATGTTATGGAAACATGTTCTCCAATTTACACTGGTTCTCTAATTCTCTAAATTCAGTTGAGGCATGCCATAGAAACATGTCTTCCACAATTTTACCAATTTAAAATTCACTATATTTCATAGTTATATGATTCAAATATATATCTGTGGCAACACTCTGTACATTAGTACTATTTTTAATATCCAAATTTCAGCTTGAGACATATATGAGGTGCATATACCATATAAAAGGTCACCTAAATTTTTTAAAAAAAAATAATTTATATATTTAAAATATTATTATGAACCGTTATCATACCCATGATGGATTATTATAGACTATTATTAAGCTAATATATTGTATTAGTTGGTTAACCATTGGAATGTTGAGTTGATTAAATCAATTAATATTATAAACTTATATGTTATATTTAATTAAATCATCTAACTTTACTATATTTATACATTATATTTGATTAAATCATATAGCCTTACTAGATATATAGTTTTAGTTGACTAAATCACTCACAATCACCATATCATGCAAATATCTGGGTTGCATTATTGATATGAAACAATCTCAATGGCCATGTTACAACTCACATTTATACAAGGCTTAAGGGCATGTGTCCTCTAATATATATATATATATATATATATATATATATATATATATATATATATGATCTTGGTTACAAGTCAATCACCAATTAGGCACTCAATTTAGACTGGCACATAGGCAAGGTGTGTTGTACTATGAAAGTGTTATCACATAAATGGGATATGGTACTAAGCTATATCCAAAATTAACTAAAAATTTATTGGTTTATTGGTTTTAGTATTTATTGTCTTAAGATAAATACTAGGCAACCCTTACTTCAAATCAATCATGATAATGAAGGGTAAGTATATGGAGTTGGGGGAAAATGTCATGGACATTTACTCTCATGCATATAAATTATATACATAACACATACATGTTATATTAATTTAGGATTTAAGTAGTGAACCATAACACATATTCATTTTAATACGTACATATTATGCACATCTGAAATAATGCATACATGTTATGCATAGTTGTTATAATTCATACACATTATGAATAATTGGTATAACACGTACATGTCATGCACAATAATTATTTACTTTAAAATATAAATTTCATTATAGTATTAAATGGGGGGAAATGTAGATACTAAAATTTGATTTATATAGTATCTCAATCTTGTATACTTAAAAATATCTATCATGGATTTACCTTTTAGCTATAGAATTACCCACATATGAAAATCTTATGTTCACTATCTATTTTTTCCTAATTTCTTATTTCTTATTTCAAACATTGTTATTCTGATGACCATGCCTTCTATACTATGTAAAATCTCTAGATTTGATTATTATTCATCACTACTATTTTTGGACATGTAAATATTTTATAGCTCCCTATACACTTTCATCCTAGTCAAACATATGTTGACACATGTATCCAATTTTAATAAAAAGTGTCAAGTCACCCAAAGTCATCTAATTTAAAAAATAAACATATCTTAGAGGTTAGCATGAGTGATTTATAGTGAGATATTTCTAAAATAGATTAGTATATATACAAGATCAACCCTCTTTTATTCATCACCTATAAATCACATACAACTCACAAGGTAACATACCAATAAGAACTCAATAAATAATTCAAGTAATAAAACCTACCCTATTCATCCCTATTTATATATTAGTCATATGAATATTTATGTAGGTTTAAATTAATAAAATACCAACCCATGAACCATATTCTACAAGTTACAAGATAGGTCACTACATGTCTTTTATTATCACATAATTCATCCTTATGAACAAAAAATCCAACACCTATGAGATAAATACATAAGTTTGAGGTCCTATTCAAAGTATTGGTTGTGTAGGTAGTTCTAATTGATAAAGGGTTATTTGGGGCAACTCGACACTATGATCCCACTATGTCATTTTCCCATAGTCACTTCAAGGGTGAAGATCAATGGTTTAATCATTTCAAAAAGATAGACAACATATTCAAATTATCTAAAGACTTTATAATAAAGGTGACAAAAAAGGAAGATTTTAGTTAGTCACATCCAAATTTGGTCAGTATTTCATGAAACCTGGTAGGGTTAGACACCTATGTCAACATGACTATCTAGATCTGATACAAGCATCTGAGGCCATAAAGAGAATTATTTTAACCTTTTAATACTTAATAAATTTAAATCCTACGTTTGTTAAAGATATAAGTAGACTAAATCAGGAAAATGATATGCAATAAATATAACCACTGATTTTTGATATAATTGACTAGCTTTGAATTTTCTAAAAATAGTAATAAATAGTGTAAGTAATAAATTATCTAGAAAATAATTGAAAAGGATGATATGGTTGACAGAAATTAAGGTGAAAGATGATATTAGTGTCAAAAATTAGATCTTGATATTATAACCCCTCCTAGATAGTAGTGACACAATTAGACAGAATAACCATCATTAGAAATGAGTTGGTAGTGTCCTGATATAGGTAGTAGGGTTCTCTATGTAGGACTATTTTGATCTTCTAGGTGCACTTATGTTTATATATTTAAGGTATATTACTACGTGCAAAAATTTTGAAACCCTATATTTTTATTTTAATGATTGATTTAGTGAGCAAACTCTAATCCTCTATGTAGCTAGGGCATATAGTTGATACAAGCTAAAAAGTGTGTTTGTTATTAGGGTAGGTTAGACATCTTCAATACCCCACTATGAAGATAGTTGCATACATACTAATAATCCAAGGAGGGATCAAGACCAATGTATTTCATCCCACCTAAGTGCTAGTAAAAGTAAAATTGAATCTAGTATAATAGTGGCCTTGAGTTCCTTGAATGTGCTTGAGACTATAAATCTAGGTAATTTGATCTTAGGGATATTATAGATGGTATTATGCATAAGTAGGTTAGAATATGGATTGATAACATTAATTGTGCACAAATTTTCCTAATTTTTAATATTTTATTTTCATCTAATTTCCATTTAGTAGATATAGGGATAAAATTCATGTATATGAACTATTATGATGCTTGTGTAGGTGATAAAATAGGTCTAGGCTGACCCTTGGAGGTTCTAGTTTTGAAAATATATCCATTTGGGGAAATGAGAAGTAAAGGATATTAGTGAAAATTTTGGGACACTAGAACTATGTGGTGCTAATGTCCTTATTATGGAACTAGTGTCTAATTAGTAGAACACTATGCATAAATGGCTAGGATCAAGAAATGAGAGTTTAAGACTACTTTACAGATGACTAGGGATGCATGTGGCCTACATGAAGGCTATAAAAGTGTGATAATAGACTTTATGATATTTATAGGGATAAACTAGGGATAATTAGTCTCAAGTATCACTCTTATAACTCAAATACCACTTTTAGGTGATTACATTTCCCCTTTTCTTATTTTAGAATTACAACAAATCAAAATGACTAGGATAAAGTAAAAATAAGTGTACCTATACTTACCTAGGATGTGAAGCCTATGAAGCTATGTTTGAGTATGTGAAGTATACTATAATGCATGCCATACAAGTGAAATGTGCATAAATAGGTCATTAATTAAGATATATCAAAAGCAAAGACTAAGTGAGTAAAGAATTAAAACTAATTAAAACTAGGTAAAGAGATAAGAGAGAGAAAAGGAATGAATACACCTCACTAGGTACATGAACCAATTGATGAACTTGGTGATAACCTATGTGTGAACATGTATATAGTGACTAATTGTTGAATAAATTGGATTGATCTGACGGCTTTCTCAATCCTCATGTATGGGTGGCTCAATAAATCAGTTTGGTATTGACTCCATCATTGTCCACCCCTACTTGGTGGATCATGACCTATAAATATCTTGGATTAGATTTATGGTGTGTCTAACACTCTTATGTAGGTGGATCAAGAACTCATGTATGATATGAATCCATCATTGCAAACCCATGTGTTGTAGATGCATCTAAAACTAAAACTATGAAAAGTAATTATAAATGTCTAACTATGTATATTTGAATCGCTATGTCAGCTCTACAGCCACTCAAGTACATTAGGTGGCTCTAAGCCAATTCTAAATTCTAAAAACTATATATGGATTAAGAAATGAAACTATTATGCAAATTTGCATATGATTTTAGGTGTATACAACATAGAGAATGACATGGAATTTGTCATTCTATCTTATCAACTAATATGTAAGTGATTATAGAAAAACAATGTGCCATGTACATGCCCCCAAATATAATATTTGAGCATATGAATTATTGACTTAGTTGTAATAATATATATCTGGGTAGCTAAAACAAATATGGTAATGATCATGTTACACATGATTCCCTTAATATGAGGAAATTGGTATGAATCTGAGTAAAATTGATAAAGATATAATTAAATCTATGTAAACCTATATTATACCTAGTATAATTTATTAGCCAATATAGGTCTTTATAAATATGAAGATACTAGATAATATCATCATATATTGGATAGTAGCACCATGTGGTGCTAGTATCCCAATTTGGGTGCTAGTGTCCTTTTGGTATAATTTTTGTGTAATTGTACTACTTTTTGTGTCACTATTTTTACACTATGTTTACCTAAGTCTAATTTTTTATAATATGCGCTTGTGTGTTAAAAATGTACTATAAGTGCAACATAAGAACATGATATATATGACAAACCATTGTGAATGCTCCCTCTTTTGAGGTGAGTTATTTAACTTGTGTAAGAATTTTCTTTGAAAGAAAAATCTATGAAAAATATGTGATATCCAAAGCATATATGATATCTACGTAATAATATAATGTGATGTTCATAAATAACATTAAAATATAATATAATATGAGCATAATTATTTAATGTAAGATGTATGTCATGCCTAGTATTCACAAGGGTGTCAAGATATATATATAACAATATATGTAATTGTAAATATGAGTAATAACTAGGTAGCTACCTAAGGGGATGAAAAATGATGTCCATCATGACACTCATGTAGGGAAGGAATATGTATGATTTACCTCATATAATATAAAATTGAAATGTGTAATAAATGAGAGACAAGTGTCATGGCCATGATGCATAAAATAAAGCATACATAAAAAACACATAAGGCATGCAAAGTAGGACAAGGGGCCTATTGACTATCTTGACCAAAAATCAAAATAGGTCAACCCCCTATATTAAAAAACTAGATATATGGGTATATTATAGTGTTATATGGTGTTTAATGGTACTTTTAATTTCATTTGATGAGATATTAATCTTGGTCATAACCAAATTTGGTTTGAAGTCATTTTATATCACATAGGGTCACTTTTAGAGTCATTAATGAATGTTGTATAGTTTTCCTAGATATAAGAGTATTTTAAACTATATTGTAACATAAAATATGTCATATACTTGTCAATATTGTTATTTCTAACTAAAAACATGTAGGTTCCTAATTGAAATAAAAAAACAATTGAGAAAGAGGAGGTTTTGGTAGTTGTATGACCTATAGAAGAGTGTGTAATGTGTGGAAAGATTTTGGAATATATATTAAACTTACCTAATTTCATTTACACATTTTATATTCTTTTAAATCATAAAAAATGGCTGAAAAATGTTCTACTCCTCCATGACTCCACTAGGCATATAAAATTGGTCAACAAGTCTTCTGATGGTATGGCCAATAGGAGAGGTTTCGGGTAAAATTATCTTGGTGGTAGATATTATACTTGGTATTATTAATTTTAATGTAAGTATTTAAATTATTGGATCCATATACTATATGAACCATCCTTTAGACGGTGGTTGTCTCGTTTTACATTCTAATCCCCACACCTTATAGGTTTTCTTCTTATTTGAGTTGGTCCATACAATCCAATTATTTAAATTGTTTATATATGATTTAGAATTTCATATTTTATGGTTTTAATCTTTTTATGTTCATGTTTATAGGTTGTTTTATGAGTTCAAACTTCTCAATTTGTAGGTTAAGTATACTAGTGAAGTTACAGTTATGTTTATCAACTATAGAAGTTTTCCATTCCTATGGTGGTTTAAAATAGGACTAGATATGATGATACATTCATCTCATATGTCATAAAAATATACATCCTTAAAAATATTAGTTTCAAATGATATCATTAATGAATTTGTAGTCATACATGAAACATAGTCAGACTTCTCTACATATATTCACTTACAATCATTGTGATTGAGGTGTGAGAAGGTTTGACAACATTGATGGAGAGTAGATGAAGAGTATTAATATAATGGACACATTATTATTAAATTATAAATCAAGTTGAGCTATTCAAATATAATATGTTTGAATATGACAACTAGTTTAGTTACACATAGTCCTGCATGATTGATGGAGACTTACAGATGCATTACATGAAACCAAATAGGTTGGAATGAATATTTTGAATTGGTTTACACTCATTAAAGGTTTAAAATATCCATTTGAAGATGTTTATAAGGACTATAATTTATTTAATTATCTTACATTAATCATAGTACCTATATCTCTATTCATTGCCCTACATCCTACAATTGCACCTATAGGTGACTTTCATAGAGACCTAAGATTGTTTCATGAAGGTGTTTGATTATGTTAGAGATCCTCATAAAGGTTTAGGAGTTGAATAATGTCATAATAATCATTTTTAAAGCATATAGAGGTAGACAAGCTTGAAAGAGTCATGTTCAAGTTAAGGAGAGTTTAGGGATGTATTACCTTAAAAACTCCAAAACAGAGCCTTGTAAACTTTTGGTGCTACCATATGATGAGGTTACATGGAGTATAGATAAGTTTGAGTGATCCTATATTATATCCTTCATATAGTGGTCAGAACTTTCCAAGTAGATTTGATGTTTGATCCAAATAGGTGATAATAGAGCCTCTATTCTAGGCATTTTTTCACTGCATTTTTCAGTGTTTTCTATAGTACCTTAAACTTTCAAATGGTATTATTGTCCAAGGTGACATAAAAAGAGAATATTTTCATGGTGCATGATCCTATTAAAGTGATAAATAAATTTTTGGCTCTTATAACATTAATAAAAGTGAAAGTTCAGAGTCTTGACCTACTTGACCATCTATAGGTGTACCTTGCCCTAAAAAAAAGTAACTTATAACTTGACTACATGTACTTGTAGGCTCATGACATAAACCTTAGAGATTGGGAATTCAAGAATGAAAATTTTCAAGTTGGATATGCCTCTAAAGACATCAAAGTAATCCTAAGATGTGTAAAATAGTTGTCAAATCCTACATATACACATACAAGACCCCTTTTTGCTCTAAAATGGTCAAATATAATCAACTATAGCATGACAATCCATTAAAACATGGAAATTTAGAGGATGGTGTAGCATATATATGATGATAACAAGTATAAATGCATGTAAAATAGCATTGGAGACATCAATAAGATGGTGGATAAATAATACAAGGTCTAATATATAAATGTTCACCTATAGATATGTTATTTTGGAGTAACATAGTCATAATTGATTGCAGTCTTGTCTAGACAAGTGCAAGGTATACAATGAAAGGTTGGGAAAAGTTATGAGTGATAAAATGTTTAAGATCACATAAATAATTATTATATACAATTCATTTGATGCTCACTAAATAGAATGCAAGTCAAGAACAATTACAGTCAACTCACAAATTCCTACACATGGTGAGTTTCCATAAGTTTGTTTTAGGTTTTGTGAGGTTTGGAGGTGATATAGGTATGGTTGAACCCTTAAATTAATTATAGAAGGTAACCATAACTTACTAAATCCTCTAATATATTTTTTTTCATGAGGTAATAGGGTATATTCCCTCTATTCTATCTCAGATAGAGGGCACTCCCAGAGAGCCATATCCTATAGGTTGGTCATAAGGATGATAAATAAAGGTACTAAAGAGACCTAGAGCATTGAAAAAATATTTCAAGAGATATGTTGGACATGAATGAATATATGGAAACCCTCATAGGTGATAGCATTCAAATATAGTGGGCTAAACCTAGAAAGGCACAATCAAGTCATTTAAGTCTAATCTAGGCCTAAATCCCTCAAGTGGGTATGTTATCACTTCTAACACTAGGGTAACATTTAAATACATTCAATAACCTATATAGGTAGTTATAATATGTTTTATATCCATTAATTTTTAGAGACTCACCACATTTTGATCCAATATGATCCTTTTCACCTCAAGCCTACGTAGAAAGCAAAGGAGAGCTCAAGAAGGAAATTTTAGAAGCTCATAACTATACATATGCATAACATGGGATCCTGATGAGTTATACATGATTTAATAAAGTCTTTAACTTGAATTTTTTAGAATTTATTTAGGTTATGGATGTCAAAATTATATGAACAATCCTTAGGGGTAAAACCTCTAAAACCCTTGATAAGGACCCAATGGGAAAGACAAAGAAGATAAGGCATATATGAGGGATATAATTACTTGGGATATGATTAGAAATTGTAGAGGTATCCACCACTCACCTTCCCATCAATTTGGATTCTACACTATTTGTATGAACATGATATAAAATTGGTTTCTTTGATAGTTTTTGATGTTTTTTAGGTACATAAGTGTTTAAAAAGATAAGGATCACTTTGGGAGATATAATGGGACCTAAAATAATTCTTCATATCCATTTTTTACCTCAGCTAATCACACAAGTATATTTTCTAACATCTCCACTTTAGCTAGTCTAGAATGACATAGTGAATGAGAGATGATCACTAAGTAAGAAGGTGATAAATTCAATTGGGAAGAATTTTAAGGTTTAACTGATGAGTCTAAGGATAAGATGACTCTTAAAAAGGGTCACATCATCCTTTATATTTACTGGTTTGAGAAATTGAAGCACACCTTGTTGCCAAATGTGAAGGGTGAGTGAAATAAGGGTGATTATGACTAAAGGTAATAATAATACTTGGAAAAAATAATATTTATTATTAGGGAGACATATAATTCATGTTGGAGATTTTTTATAACCACTCACTCATAGTGAAATCATGTAATCTATTCCTAGTCTACTATCGAGCATTCAAGGAAGGCCAAATGATGAAGGTAGTTTCTAAGAAAGGAATTGAAGAGTCTTATGCTAGATCTTAAGGAGTTTCATGATTGGAGATAAATTTATGTAAAGAGACCTTGCATGGTATATTCCATATTCTATTTTCCTATAAACATAACTCCTCTTAGCTTGATAAGTAGGTTTTTGACTATAAACTTCATTCTTCTCTCTCTTCACTCACATTCTATAAGTACTAGCCATTTTGTATCTTTTTCATAATTACACACCATGTATGGTGAATAATTGATGGATTGATGTTATACTTTACATTTTAATAATATAATGAATCTAGTTTTAATTTCACAAACATCTTGTCTACATGTGCAAAGTGATGAATGGTGAGGTCTAGTGATTTTATCCTTGATTCCTTAGCTTTTCATGTCTAGTGCAAGGATATCTCATTATAAAAGGACATATAGAGTGTATCTAGTTTTTTTGGCTCCCTTCAAGTGTAAAAATTCTCTTAGAATGTGCAATCTGGCTTCTAACCCACTTACCTTGAGTTATCTCATGCATATCACCTCTATATTGAAATAATTGAAGTCAGTTTGTAGGTCTTATTTTATTAGTGAAAGAAGTATGTTAACATAGTATATTTATTTCATGCATACATCTATCCATTTTTCCACAAGCAATCAATTAGTATAGGTGACAAGAACTTTAAAGAAAATTCAGGGATCTAGCCCTTAAACCTAGAGGTATACTTCTACTATAGGTAAACCCAAAAATATATAACTATTCTAATGTTTCCCAAATCTTATAGTAGGCCTAAAAAACCTCCTATAGGGTGAAATATTTTGTGATAATAGTTTTGTCATGCCTGATAGGACCCATTGTCCTAAAGATAATTTTTAAAGGTGAATGTTGGTCTTGACAACATCATCTATATATTGGTGTGCTACTCAGCATTTGGCAACTCCATTCAAGGTAAAATATAGTTTTAGAACATTGTTTTGTCATATATTTTCTCTCATACTTCATGGACCTTACTAGGTCATCTTTTAGTAGATTTTTCAATCCTATCAATTCACCTCCTCAACCTAACCTTCCTCTTGAAGTTCAACACCCTCACCTTATTATTTATTTTGAAGAAAAAGAGGACTTTGCTAGCCAATAAGAATAAGAGAGTGAGGAATAACTTGAAGAAAACATGGGTAGGAAACATGCCTTCCCTATATTTAATACTAAAAATATAATTCATCTTGAGGTCTATGATGACATTCCCCCTAATGATATAAAGAGTTTACCTACATTCAATGGTGAAGGTCATGTCACACCTAGTGAAAACATTAGGGATATCTCAAATTTTTTTAGTTTCCAAAATGTCACAAAGGTCAACATTTCCATTTGACTCTCTGCCATGTACCTTATAGGGAAAGCACTTGATTGGTATAGGACTTTTCTCAATGGTTTCATCATAACATGGGATGACTTTGGAGTGTTACTAACTTCAAGATTTCAATATGAGAGTTGCCACACTTCACTCATACACCAACTCAATGTGGTCCAAAGATTCCCCAAGGAGATAATGCATGAATTCAATGAGAGGTTGAAAATGGCATGGCATAGTTAGACTCCTCTAATGAGACCACCTACTATCTTTGTGTTTCCTATATACTTTAGAGCCATTGGTATTGATATTTTCATTATTCTTTAATCTATGGGTGGTTTCACTCTTCCTAAAGCATATGAAATTTTCCTTATAGCTAATAACGACCTCACTAAAGTAGGAAATTTACCTCCTAAAGTGTTTATGCCTCTACATCCTAATGTTCATGTTGCTACTCCAAACATTACCCAATTTCCTAATGCAAATGTTAAGCCAAAGTCTATTCCTAAGAAGGTATAAGATGCCATTGATTAGAATACAAGGTCTACATTTTTTGAGTCAAGATACCAAGCCTTAGAGGCTCAAAATAATCAAGATAATATGAAACAAGGTGACCATCAAAACCCCTATCCCAATCAACAAAAATAAGATCAAAAATATGGGAGAGGAAGAGGTAAAGGGTAGCCTAAATTCAATAGGACTAATAATGTGTACAATCCCAATTCTACATCAAACACAAGAGAGATGGTACTGATGCATAAAAACTTGGTGCAAGGAAAAGAGTGGAAATAAGGTATATCCATGGATGCCAATGAAGGTGGAGATAAATCTCTAGTTTCTCAATGAGAAGTCACTCCTCTAATATCAATAGAATATGAAGTCTTTATGTAATCAAGTGGAGGTTGACAACCTCAAGGAGAAAGCTTCACCAATCTCCTAGTTAAACATACCTTTGTGTTTAATCAAGGAACTTATTTTTCAAAAAATACAAGAGATAAAATATAGGCTCTAGGAGATGGTAATAACATGCCTAAAAGTTCATCTAATCCTCCTATAAGGTAGTAAGGCATGACTACAAGTATATCAGTCCCAAACACTCTTGCACCTTCTCCAAATTAGAATGTGGTAAGGTCTACTCAAGGTACTTTAATTCCTCAATTTAAAATCACTTCCTTACTTCCAAGGACTAAATAAAAGGTAAGAACTTCTACTCTAAACATAGTATATTTATTAAAGAGTTCTAAGTCTTCCATTTCCCCTTAGGATGTCCTTTATATGCTTGGCCAAAAAGAGATCTTAGAAACATAGCTATTCTCTATCCATGTGAGTCCTCCTTCACCAAGACATAGACTTTCTAATGTTGATCTTACCAATTCCCCTAACAATATTATGGAACCATCTGTCAAAGCTAACAATACTCCACCTTTCTACCTCATTCTCATTATGGGTGATAAACTATCTCATAAATGCATAGTTGATAGTGGAGCCTCAACATCAGTGATTCCCAAAGTTATATCTGATAAATTGGGCCTAAAGTATGAACCAGATAGCAAAAGAGTGCTTCATTTATATGGTACACCTATAAAGATAATATGTTTTATCAAAGGTTTGAAGGTTTTTCTCCATGACTATCCTAGTTTCCCTATCCTTTAAGACATTGTTGTTGTGGACTTACCTAATCATTTTGCAATCCACGTTTCAAGGGATTTTAAAACTAAGATTAGAGGCTACCTCTTAGATAATTGGTCCTTCTTAGCCTTCAAGACAAGATATGGAATAAAAGTGACCATAAGAACTCAACCACTTTCTATATTCTACATTGAGCCTTATGTAGAGGTAAGCTCTAACTTAAATTATGTGATCAAAGACAAAGAAGAGTCTATGGTGGATGATGGTGAATATTTCAAGATTAAAGGCATAGCTGACTTGTTATTAGATTAATATGGTGTAAATGCTTATGAACATGATCCATATGCATACTTTGAGAAAACCTACCTTAGCACTTTTATCATCCATATAGAAGAATTTGAGCAAGCTAAGGTAAGTGTTAAGCATTCCTTTTTGCAAGATGTTTAAGGTACCTACTTGATCCATGTATATGATGATGATAGACTGAATAACCTAATAGATCACCATAATAATAAGAATAATGTCTTTCTCCCTATTATTGATGAAACTTCCCATAATTATGACATTCATGATGAGGAGGAAGATGAATTATGGGAAAGGTTCAATGCCATATGTCAAGAATTTGATAAGTTAAGTAATACTAATTCTCCTCTAAAAAATTATATATATGATGTCAAGTTGGTTGATGAAACTAATGAGCAAGTTGTTGAGTGTTCTATCAAATATAAAAGTGAATGTCATATGAATATTCAAGAACCTACAATCATAAAGAAGCCTAATGAAGTCAAATCAGAAGTTTTTGTGTTCGAGGAGAAACTAAAACCTCATCCTAATGATGAATCATTTCTAGATGTGATGGAACAAAAGGATATCATGCTTGATGATTCCATGTATTAGGAAAATCATGACCAAGATGAAGGTAAGGTTGATCATGTTTCCTAATGCTAAGTTTTAGAAGTGAAAATTAGATATGACAGAGATAAAGAAGGGTGAAAC
>JARHVA010003484.1:45000-110000 GCA_037957365.1 Torreya grandis | reverse complement strand
AGTGTGAAATCTGACCTTAGGTCCACTTACCTTGATTTTTCTTATGCATATTACCTTTATATTGAAATACTTATGTTAGAAACATTTTAGGAATTTGAAGTTACTTTATAGGTCTTATTTTATTAGTGAAATAAGTATGATATCATAGTGGATATATTAATGGTGTATCATCACCTTAGATTATATTTATTTCATGCACACATATGTCACTTTTCCCACAAGAAATCAATTAGTATAGGTGATAAGAACTTCAAGGTAAATTTAGAGAGCTAGCCCTTAAACCTAGGGGTCTACTACTATAGGTGAACCCACATAATTATAAGTATTCCAATGTTTCCCAAATCTTATATTAAGCCTAAATAACATCCTTTACAGTGAAATATTTTATGATAATATTTTTGGCATTCCCAGTGGAACCCATTATCATAAATACAACTTTTCAAGGTGAATACTGGTCTTGACAACATCATTTGCATATTGGTGTGATAATCAGCATTTGGTAAATCCATTCAAGATAAAATATAGTTTTTGACCATTATTTTATCATATATTTTCTATCATACTTCATGTTACTTACTAGGTCATCTTTTAATATAGTTTTCAATCCTATCAATCCACCTCTTCAACTTGAACTTCCTCTTGAAGTTCAACACCCTCATCTTATTCTACCCTTTAAAGAGTAGGAATTTCATATCCAAGAGGATCAAGAGAGTGAGTAATAACTTGAAGAAAACATGGATAGTTAACATACCTTACTTTCCTTCCTTTCCTTTAATACTAAAAATCCAATTCATCTTGAGGCTTGTGATGGCATTCCCCCTAATTCTATAAAACGTGTACCTACATTCAATGGTGAAGGTCATGTCACACCTAGTGAACACATTAGGGATATATCCATTTTTTATACTTTCCACAATATCACTAAGGTCAACATTGAAATTAAACTCCTTTCCATGTCCCTTAGAGGGAAACACTTGATTGGTATAGGACTTTGACTGGTGGTTGCATCATAACATGGGATGACTTTGGAGTGTTTCTAGCTTCAAGATTTGAATATGAGAGTGACCACACTTTACTTATCTACCAACTTAATGTGATCCAAATATCCCCCAAGGATATAATTCATGAATTCAATGAGAGATTAAAAAATATTTGGCATAGTTTTTCTCCTCCCATGAGACCACTTGCTCACCTTGTGTTTCCTATCTACTTGAGAGCCATTGGTACTGATATTACAATCATGCTTCAATCTATGGGTGGTTTCACTCTTCCTGAAGCATATGAAATTTAAATTAGAGATAGGAATGGTCTCATTAAAGTAGGTAATTTTATACCTAAAGTTTATATGCCTCTGCTACCTAATGTTCCTACTTCTACTTCAAACATTGCCCAAATTCCTAATTTAAATGTTAAGGTAAAGTTTTATCCTAAGAAGGTAGAAGATGACATTGATTAACATTCAAGGTCTAACATATTTGAGGCAAGATACCAATCCTTATCATATTAGAATAGGGAAGAAAATATTCAACAAGGTGCTCATTAAAACCCCTATCCGTATCAGCAACAATCTAGTCAACAATATGGGAGAGAAAAAGGTCAAGGGTATCCTAACTTCAATAGGTATGTTAATGTGTACAATCCTAATTCTACATCCAACATAAGAGAGATGGTACCAGTGCATATCAACTTGGTGTAAATAAAATAGTGGAAACAAGGTTAATTCATGGATTCCAATTAATTTAGAGAGCAATATTTAGTTTCTCATGGAGGATTCCCTCCTCTATTATTAGTAGAAGATGAAGTCTTGATGCAAGAAAGTGGAGGTTGGCAAGCTCTAGAAGAAAGGTTCACTAATTTCCTAGTTGAAGATAACTTTGTGATCAATAGAGTAACTTATATTATAGACAATACAAGATCTAAAATAAATTCTATAGGATATGGTAATATAATGCCTATAAGTTCATCTAATCTTCGTATAAGGTAGTAAGGTATGGTAGTCTCAAACACTCTTGCACCTTCTCCAAATCACAATGCATTAAGGTCTGCTCAAGGTAATTTAATTACATAAGTTTCAATAAATTTATTACTTCTAAAGAATCAATTAAATATAATCACTTATGCTCTAAACATAGTAGATTCATTAAAGAGTACTAATTCTTCCATTTTCCTTTGGGATGTCCTTCATATGCCTAGCCAAAAAGAGCTCTTGAAAAAACAATTGTCCACTATCCATGTGAGTCCTCCTTCACCAAGCCATAGTCATGGTAATGTTTATCTTAAAAATTCCCATAAAAACATTCTGGAACCATTTACCAAAGTTGATAATCCTCCACCTTTCTACCTCACTCTCATTATGGGTGATAAACTAGTTCATAATTACATAGTTGATAGTGGAGCCTCTACATCACTGATGGCCAAAGTTATAGATGATAAACTGGGCCTAAATTATGAAAAAAAAATTAATGATTTATTTGTATGGTAAACCTACCAAGATAATATTATTGATCAAAGGTCTGAAGGTTTTTCTCCATGATTATCCTAGTTTCCTTATCCTCCAAGATACTATTATTTTAGACTTACCTACTCATTTTGTAATCTGCATTTCAAGGGATTTTACAACTAAGATAGGATGATACCTCTTAGTTTATTAGTCCTTCTTAGAATTTAAGACAAGATATGGAATAAAATTTACCATAAGAACTCAGCCACTTGATAGATTCCAACTTGATCCTTATGTAGAGTCAAGCTCTAACTTGAATTATGTGATCAATGAGAAAGATGAGTCTATGGTGGATGATGGTGAAGCCTGTGAAGCCAGGTTTGAGTATGTGACTCATACTTTAATGCATGTCCTACAAGTGAAATATACATAAATAGGTCCTTACTTAAGACATATCAAAATCAAATAGTAAATTAAGGAATTAGAACTAAAAAAATCTAGGTAAAGAGATAAGAGAGAGGAAAGGAAAGAATACACCTTACTAGGTGCATGACCCAATGAATTAACATGGTGTTAAAATTTGTGTGAATATGTATATAGTGATAAATAAATGAATAACTTGGATTGATCTGATGTCTTTCTCAATCCTCATGTGTGGGTGGCTTAAGAAATCAATTTGGTTTTGACTTGATCATTTTCCACCCCTGCTTGACTGATCATGACCTATGAAAATATTAGATTGGAATGATGGTGTGTCTACCCCTCTCATGTATGTCTCTCAAGAACTCAAGTAGGATATGAATACATCACTTCACACCCATGTGTAGTAGATACATATAAAACTAAAACTATACAAAGTGTAAATGTCTATCTAGGTATATCTAAATGGCTATCTCATCTCTATAGCCACTCGAGTACATTAGGTAGCTTTGGGCCACTTCATAATGCTAAACACTATATATGGATTAAGGCATGAAAATGGTATACAACTTGGAATATGATGTCAAGTGTATACAACATAAATAATGACATGTATTTTGTCATTCCATCTAATCAAATGATGTGTAAGTGACCATATAGAAACAATGTTGCATCCACATGCCCTCAAATATGATATCTGAGTATATGAATTCTTGAATTAGTTATAATAATATATATTTGGGTAGCTAAAATAAATATGGGAATGGTCATTCTACACATGATACCCCTAATATGAGCAAACTAGTATGAATCTAAGCTAAATTGGTATGAATCTAAGGAAAATTGATAAAGTTATAACTAAATATGTGCAAACCTATAATGTACCTACTATAATTTATTAACCAATATAGGTTTTTATGAATCGAGCCTACTTTATAATATCACCATATCTTGGATAGTAACACCATGTGGTGCTAGTGTCCCAATTTGTGTACTAGTGTCCTTTTGGTCTTTTTTTTGTGTAACTCTACTAATTTTTGTGTCACTATTTTCCCACTATGATTACCCGAGTCTAATTTTTTATAATCTAATCTTGTTTGATAATAATGTATTATGAGTGAAACATAAGATCCTAATCTCTATGAAAAACCATTGTGAATGATCCCTCTTTTAAGGGGATTTTTTAAACCTATGAAAGAATTGTATTCAAAATAATAAAATCTATAAAATGTGTGATAGTAAAAGCATATATTATATCTATGTAATAATATAATATAATGTCCATACATAGATTTGAGATGTAAGATAATTTGAGCATTAGTATGTAATGTAAGATGTATGCCATGCTTAGAATTAACAAGGGTGTCAAGATATATATAACAATGTATGTAATAATAAATATGAGTAATAACTAGGTAGATACCTAAGGGGATGGGGAAAGATGTCCATCACAAAACCCAAGTAGGGAAGGAAGATGTATGAGCTCCCTCATAACATATAAAATTGAAATGTGTAACAAGTGATAGACAAGTATCATTTCCATGATGCATATAATAAATCATACATAAAAAACACATGAGGCATGCAAAGAAGGCTAAGGGGCCACATTACAATGGACATAGGAACATGTCGCTAAAGTTGAGAAAATAAGACATAAAAGGACATGTTCAAATATTCACATATGTAAGCAAAAATAAATTTGGTGTATATCCACATAGAAGGACATATTCAAATTTACATATGCACAATCAAGAAGGCACACACAAGGACATGGGAACATGTCCAAAGCATACATATTGTGAATAAAAGTGGTGTAGAGCCAAATATAAATGGCGTATTCAAATTCCCTTAAATAGAATAAGAATAGAGATACAATAAATTATAAACTATGAAATCTCTAAATGAAAGTATGTATGAATATGTGATACAAATATGTGTAATATATAGGATGTATATATGCCAAGTCTAGAGTAGTATTAGCCAACAAAAAAAATGAGTAAGTGTAGCATGATCAATATCAAGATATAACAATGCTAAATCTAGGACGTAGAGTATAAAAAGATATAACTTGGTAATCAAAATTGTGTATAGGGTGCCTCTAAGTGGGTGAATGTGTCAAATGAAGAACCCATGTATTAGTGAATATGACCCCAATGGGTAAATAATAGAAAATATAGAATGGAGTAGTGGACATGAGTCCTGTATCAATCTATAATCACTCAACATGAACAATTTAAGGATGTATGTATGATAAAATTGACTATAATAAGATATATAGAATATGTAGTGTCTAGAAAATATAAGAAAGTAAACATATAAATGTAGAAAACCTATAATTTTTTATTTTTTGAGTAAATATTTGAATGTTTTTGTGTTTTCTAAATATAAGCTATCTAAAAGCAACATGAAAATGAACTACGTACAAGAAGAAATAAAGAATAAAAGTTTGTACAATAAGGGAAGAAAAATAGTAAATGATGATTCTCATTGGATACTCACTACCAATGTGGCCTATGTCAAATAAAGGAACTATGATCATGAATTTAGTGTGAAAAGGAAATTATGGTCCCAAAATATAATATGAATCATATTTGGTCATACTTGTGGCATGGTGCTATGAATCTATGATAATGACTACGGTGTATTCTAAAATATAGGAGTCTTAAGGACCCATATGGTCGAAAAATATATAGGTGACAAGGTGCCTTTTTCTAATAACCCTAAGAACTCAATATTAATGATCTCAGTAAAAAGTGAAAAGAGGGAGACCTTCTAGAGTCTACAACATATCTCTAATGTAGGGGTCTCTCTAGTAATGGTCTCAATGGGAGAGTATGTATATGTAGGAATAATATAGGAGTATACATCACCTACTCTAGTGGCTCTACTAAAAACTATGGTGTACTAATAGGAACTATTCTAGGAGCTATAATTGATAACTATGTTGTAACTAGTAATTATGTTATAATTGGTAACTATGATGTAACTACCTATGGAATAACTAAAAGATACTCATATGGAAGACCCTCAATTATGACCACCTAATCTTCATGTATATACTTAAGGAATATGTGCATTATGGATGGGATGGATCGTAGTTGTTGTATCTATGTCCTACCTAATAACATGTCAAATACACTTACGCTAGGTACTACTAAGAATTTACTAGCCACATGTGCTGGTCTAATATATAGTGGAAGTATAATATCCCTAATGGAGATATGAACATGACCATTGAAACCACTAATAATTGTGTTTGTAAGAGATATATTATGCTCTACATACACCAAATGTTATAAAAGTTTGATAGTGCACATGATAATACTTGACCTATTGTCAACCATAACACTCTAGATAGGATGATGATCTATGTAGACTTGTATAAAGAGTTAATATTAATCTATATCATCATCAACAATCTCCTATTCTAAGAAAGTGATGAGTGGTCTAGATAGAACTATAACATATCACACACCAATGATATTGTGTAGTGGGTGTGGCTCCTTTGTATTAGTGTTATATGAAGTTACTCATGGATGTGTTTGATATGTGTAGTGAATACCTAAAGTGATCCCTACCTCATTTAATGTGTGATTTGGAAATGGATATGAGAATATTTTCAATGCCTTAGCTTCAATTTGCTATACTTTGGGTACATTTGTGGGTGTTCCCACATCAATAATGTTATCCTCAATCAAATCTTGTATCTTATGTTTTAGGCTAATGCATATATTTGTTGTATAGCTCAGTGCCTTATGATAATTGAATAATGCATTAAAATCATAATTATTTGGAAGAGGCCATGTTGTATCAACCTATTTTATGGGAGGGAGAGATATTACATTGCATTCCAAGAGCTTATATAAAGCATGTGTTGTTAATTTTGTAATGTTGGTAAAAATTCTATGTGGAGGAGTTGATAATATTAGGTTGGGACATGGATCTGAAGTTGAGTTAAATATGTCCTTTAGATCACTCTTATTTTTAGTGGTCTTTACCCTGTATGGAGGCTTACTATAACTCTTAGTAGTTGATTCTGATCCACTAGTAAATTTTTGTTTTGCCATTGACAGAAGCTTGACTTCCCTTTCTTTTATTATGTAGAACAAATATGTGAAGGTTGGAAAATTAATAAATAAGATAGATTTTTGTAATTCTAGTACAAGAATCTATTTGAAGATGTCATGAAGCTCTTTATCTTCCATGGTGATAGTTAATTTTGATAATATAGACTTATATAATAATATGTAAATTGAAATAAGTTCATTTGAAATTTATTTCAATTGTGCAACTTGAGCATATGAGATCTTGTCACTAATTTTTTTTGAGAAGTGTGCTATAAACATATATGTCAAAGGATTTAATGTAATGATAGATTGATTAGATAGATCATAAAACCACTATAAATCATAATCATTTAAACTACATGGAAACAAATTAGTGAGGATCTAATCATTGGACACATAGTCCAAACATGCAATGTGAAAATCTCAAAGATGGTGATTTAGGTCACATTTACCATCATAAAATTTAACCTTAGGTGCCTTGAATCTAGATGGCAAACGAGTTGTCACTATGTGATTTGCTAAAGTCGTATATAAAATAACATTATAATCCAAGGTATGTGATGGCCTAGTGGCTCCCTTCTTAAGATGTAATTCCTTAACCTATAGAGTATGAACCTCATGCATAAGGGATTGTACATTTTGAGTGGAGTAACTAGTCATAGGATCTATAGTTGTCACTAACATTTATTGATTTACAATTGGTTTTTATGCTAGTTGAGTTGGCCCCAATATAGGTGTAACAATGTTATTAATTGGGGGAGTTGAAGATTGACCATTACCTAATTTATTATTTATTTATATGATGGCTTGTATAATTTGTGCATGATCAAGGAGTTATTACTTAAGTCTACCTCTCAAGATATATAAGATCTAATCCTTATTGACAATTTGGTTTTCATTATTAAGTGGAGGGAGAGTGTATTGATTTACAAATTGTGTAACATCTTGATATTGATTATATCGATCATCTTCAGACGCATTATAATTGAAATACACATAATTAATGTGTGTAGGATAAATGATGGGATTTACAATTGGTCCCTTGTCCATGGTACAAGATTGAATAGAAGGAATTTGAATATGCTCAATAGGATTACCACTACTGTAGCACTCCTTAATGGAAAAGAGAATTTTTTTAGATGGAATTTAGTAAACAAATTAAAATATGACTACTAAAATATAATATATGAAATCTGAAAAAAACTTAAAGCAACCAATAAAATAAGGAAAAAGAATGATACAAACCCTGGGAGCATCTAGGGTTAGGGTTTGAGTAATGTTCAAAGTAAGTTAGGTTCACCAAATGTTTTAACCTTTTAGGAATTAAAAAATGTAAATAATATGTTTGTTAAAGAGTTGAGTAGACTAAATCAAGGAAATAATATCCAATAAATACAACTACTAATTTTTTATAGAATTGATTAGCTTTAAATTTTCTAAAAATAGTAATAAATAGTGCAAGTAATAACTTAGATGGAAAATAACTAAGATAGATGGTCTGAGTACTGGAAACTAAGGTGGAAGTTGTTCTAAATGTCACAAATTGGATCCTAGTATTAGAACCCCCCTATATAATAACACTACAATTAGATAGTATCACCATTATTGGAAATGTGGTAGAAGTGTCCTTTGTGCAAGACTACCCTGAGATTCTAGGTTAACTTGTGTCTAGATATCTAAGATCTATTCCCATATGCACTAATTTTGAAACCCTATATATTTTTTTTAATGATTAATTTATTGAGAAAACTGTAATCCTTCCTGTAACTAGGGCATCTAGTTTATACAAACTAAAAGGTGTGTTTTTTAGTAGGGTAGGTTATAGATCCTCAACACCATTATGAAGATAGTTGCCTACATACCCATAATTTTAGAAGGGATACAGTCTGATGTAATTCTCCCCACTTAAGTTTTAGTACAAGTGCAAGTGAAACTAGTATGACAGTGGCCTTGAATTCCTTGAATATGCTTGAGATTGTAAATTTGGCTAAACTAAGCGTAAGACTATTGTAGATTGTAGTGTGCAGAAGTAAGGAAGAATAGGGATTGATAACCTTGATTATGCATAAATTGTTATGAGTTTGAATGTTTATTTTTCATATTATTTCTATCTAGTGGTTAAAGGGATAAAAGTCATGTATATATACTCTTATGATGCTTGTGCAGGTGATAAAAGAGGTCTAGGCCAAACATAAGAGGTTTTAGTTTTGAAACTATATTTATTATGGTAAAATAGAGCCAAAGGACATTAACACCAATTTTAGGACACTAACACCATGTGGCGCTAGTGTCCTTATTATGGAGCTAGTGTTTAACTAGTAGAACACTAGGCATGAAGGGCTAGGATCAAAAAATGAGGGTTTAGGACTACTTTAGGTCTTACTAGGGATGCATATGGACTACAAAAAGGTTAGATAAGTGTGATAATGGGATTTAAGATAGGTATATGGGTAATCTATGGATAGGTAGTATTAAGTAGCACTCTTATCACTCAAATACCATTTTTAGGTATTAGAAAAATATTCTTATAATATGATAATTATCCTAAGATCATCTTTTAGTCTACTTCAAGCCTATTCCTAGCCCAACTTGCATATGTACAATAAACTATATAAGGTTCATTGTTTCTAATTCATTATAATATCCATCAATAAGTGTAATTTAATATTTTTAGCAATCTCTATTATATAAATTGATAATATTCTTTTATCTAAGTTTTCTATCAATTTACCTAATTATTACATTAGTTCAACATCCTTGTGTAAAATATAATCTAAACCACTTGACCTTAGATAATCTTGAATATCCAAATTTAGGGTTAAACACCAATTAAAACTTTAAGAAAAAATTGCCTTAAGAGAGCTTGACAAATGAATAAATTTAAGATCTAAAAAATTGTACAGACCTAGGAATCCATTTTTTTGGATGACTGTATTATCAATATTAAAAAATACTTTAAACTAAGTTTCTACAACTAATTTAAATTTTATAATTTAATTATTTTTTGGGAAAGTTTACTATAATTGTAATAACATGATATATAGAGATCTAAGTCAAATTTTTACCTAGATTATTTTAGTAATGCCTATAATTCTAGAATAAACAAGACAATTTAAGTATTTTTGTACAACTCATTTACTTTTCAAAACATTAAACATTATATTTTTTTTACCTTTAGGATCCCATAAAATAAAAAAATAGTGCTTACCTATAATCCATTTATTTCCATATTGCGTGATATTTTCCATGAAAACATTTCCTAAAGTTTTTTATTATTCTAGACCTTAAATTTTTTGATATTTAATTATTTTTATGTTTTTTAAAGGAATAATATAGGAAAATAAAGAAATTTTATTATCTAAAAAATAGTGCATCTTGCATAACCATAGTGTTTGATATTAATGATGCCACTAGTTCACATTTATGAGTAAAGTCATCATGTTTTGAACTACTACATTTATCACTTAACATGGATGTAACAACAATGTCTATGAAATCATATTTATAAAATTTTAGGGATAAATAAGGTTCATTTTTTTTCATTTAACATTCTTTCCATTACCCATTTACCACTATCATTTGATGTAAATCATAAAATTTGGAAACTATGAGTATATAGGAAATCTATGTCCATGTAAAAATATTTACTTCTAAGGTTTAATTGATAGGATGAATTCATGTCACATACTATCGAAGTACCATGTACCACTCTCTCTTGTATGTTAACATATCTTTTATGCACCACTAGGTATATAGAAAGGATGATCCTCTTCCATGTACTAAATGGTAAATAGGAAGGGAAAATATATCAAGAGGTATGGTGTATCATAATAAAAATATTTAGAAATGGATTTTTTTGAGTGATATGGCATGAATACATATTCGACATATAATATATTTAAATGGATAGAAAAGGACAAAGATTTTTTATACCAGATAACTTATTCATGTTAAAATTTATGCTACATGGAAAATTAAGGAAAAAAACACTTGGAATTTTAGGATATTTGGATAGTTTTTATGGTAATTTCACTCAACCCTCTGTAGATATTGATCAACAACATAAGTTTGTAGATGAAGCCTTATGTCCATAGGTGTTGTCATAGGCTTGTAGTCTACCATCTAAAACTTATTGAGCATAGTCTTGGGATAATTCATTTGAGACACAAATATGTGATTTCTATTTTTCCATATTCCAAACCAATATAGTAGTATAGTATCATGATATTTTTTATGTTGAACGATCACTTGAGATCATTATTTTTGTATCGATCATATTCAATAAGTTATTAGTGAAGACTAAATCATAAATATATATAATGAGAATCACAAACTCCCCATTTCTTGTTGAGGTAGATGTTTGGATCACTTGGAATCCTCTAGAATCCATTTTTTACAAGATGTTGATAAATTTTGATGTAACAAGCTTGAGGATCCTATTTGAGACCATATAGTGAATTTATAAGTCCACATATATTTTTTATTTACCAGGGGTTACAATTGCATATAGTTGAGTCATGTAGACTTACTTACTTTGGTATATATCCATTTAGGAAGGCACTTTTCACATCCATATAATGAACATTCCATCAAAAATTTATAGTCATAACAAAAACCAATCTGAAGGTTTTCATTTTGGCTATGAAAGCAAAAGTTTCCTCATAGTCAATGTCTTATTTTGGTGCATATCCCTTTATTACAAGTCATATCTTAAGCTTGTTAATGCTAAAATATATATTTTTATTGGTTTTAAAGACCCACTTTTATCTGATAGGTTTCTTAATTGGTGGAATATCAACAAACATACATGTGTTATTTTTTATGAGTGACTAATACTCTACATCCATGGATTCTTTCCATGGATCTTAATCTCAATTTCACAAACCATTGAGGGATTAAATTATTCTATAATTGTGCTCTTTAGAGAAAAATTAACCTATGTACAAGACATTATTGATTTTGTTGTCTTAAATAGAGGTGTCTAGGACTCCATCTAATTTTTCATCTTTAATAGTGATGGTATACCACTAGGGCATATGTTGTATAATATTAGTGACTGTAGGAGGACTTGATTTACCATCATCATTATCCACATCACTATCACTTTACATAATAATATTATTTATAGGGATGATAAATATATCATATGAATGTGTGGAGGGTGATCTATATTCACATTTTTTATCAAATACAACATCCCTGCCAATATACATGTTCCTAGTTTTTAGATCTATGAGTTGATATGACTTAGAATATTCACTATAGCCAAGAAAAAGGCATGCCATATATTTATTATTATTATATTTAGGAAAATTAATATGGGATTTATATAAAAATACATTAATATGTGATATATAAGTTTTATTCCTAGTTGATGCTTCATATGGAGTAACACCATTGAGAGAATTTGTGGGTCCACTATTCAATAGGTAGATCACTATGCCAATTTATTCTACCAATCATGTATGAGGAAAGTATGAGTCCTTAATATTTTTACGTAACATTTACATAATAGTGTGCTTATGTTATTATATAATACCATTCTATTTTGGATGTAGACATTCGAATTTTATCTCTTATGTGTCAAAATTACAAAATGGAATGACTTTCTACAATTGTACAAAAACTTTTCCAAAATCATTTGTTCATCTAATGTAAAATTTTTAATTTACCTTGGGGTATCTCTAGGTGGGATAATTCATCATAATAAATCTATTTAATTATCATTTGGTTCATTTTCTCTGGTCAATTCACTATTTCTCCTTCACTAATCAATTAATACAATTAATTTCCCTTCTCTAAATCATTTTTCTATTTAAATTACCCACGTGGTATTAACTAAATTATTCTTTGATTAATTGAATTAATCATTCTTATAATTATAATTATATGCAAATTAAATTATAAATTCCTTTCAATTATCAATTATTCCTCTTCCTTCTCCTTCCAAAGGGCATCTTCATTTAAGAAAGAATCTTTAGATCCTATGGAATATCCTTTATTAAGCCCAACAATTACTAAATGAAATAATATAAATTATTATTCTCCACATTTCATCTTGATGACAAGATGAAGGGACTACAATGGATATTGTGAGATATTTTTGGAATCATTCTCAACCCTTCATCTTGGAAACAAGATGAAAGGCATACATGGATGATCCATGTTGTTATCCATATGAATTTTTGAGAATGGATCCCCACCCTTCATCTTGGAAATAAGATGAAGGACCCATACTAAATATTGTAGAGATAATTATACACCATACATCTTGAATGCAAGATGAAGTGATCATATTAATCCCCTTTTGATATTTTCAAGATCCATCCTCCACCCTTCATCTTGGACAAGATGAAGGGATCATGTTATCAATCAATGTGTTGATTTAGGTGGCTTGTTGAGGATGAATTTTTAACCATACATATTGGAATCAAGATGAAGGACCCTCACTAATTCACAATTTCTATAAATATACCACTTTTATCCTTTGTTTCATTTGAATCCAATCCAACATAAAATTCCAATATGAGCTTAGAATAATGCAATCAATTTTCCCTACTTGAGGATAATCATAGTCAGTCTACTCAAATCTTCCTTATTTGGGGAAAATTCTAATTTTAATCACACATTTGATCAAGTGTACTCTATTTATGGATAATCTAAATCAAACCACATCTAATCAAATTTTGCTAACTTGGGGATAATTTCATTTCAATCAAGTTAATTATGTCTTACTTGGGGCCAATTCCAATTCAATATTTCTCCTTGCATGTATCCTTGCTTGGGGGCATCCTTTAACCAATATTTTATTACCTTTATATTCAATTATATGTCATTCACACTAGATCAAGATAGAGATTTTAAATGATACATGTTTAAAAACAAGGTGTTGGCCATTTTTATCCCACATACCAAGCTTTCACCCATATGGATCAGGTTGATAATGGATGAATACATATATAAGTTATAGAGACCCTTTAGAATGTCAAGAGTGCTTGGAAAAAGTGTGGAAATACAAGGGATCCATCTGGTTCATCATTGTGTTCATCTAGACATCTTAGGTCTAGTGGTAGAATTTTTAAGTAGGCACTTTACTAATCCCACCATTCTCGAATGTGGATAAGTCATGGAAAATTGTTCATATGGGTTTGTTCACATTTATGCCAAGTTTTTATGAGACATGTTTTAGGTCTTTCACTAAAGTTCATCAAAAGTTATGGAGATCCAAAGTTGGGCTTTCATCTAATTTCCATTATTTTTCCATAGTTATTTTAATAGGTTCTAGTAGAATTGAGTGAGAATATCCACAAAGACATATCTCACACATGCAGTATTTATAGGGGAAATTGGTCACATGGGTTTATTAATCTTGGTCCCTAGTTATTATGCACCAATTTCTAGATCCTCCACCAAAGTGTAAATGGAGTTATGCATGTTCAAAGTTAGCTCCTTGATTAAATTTCACTAAGATTCCCATAATTATCCAAATGAGCTCAATAATCGCTAGGACATAATGTAAGAGCATATATTTACTAGCCAAATTGAAAAATTAATATATTCACTTAGAAATCCCTTAAGATCAATGGATAAAATTAGTATATTTCCTTTTGACCTAAGAACATCTCCTAAAATTTTGGTCACTCCATGAATTTTACTCTTCAAGTTATAAACCTTCAAAAATAGACCTACACTATAAGATGTTCATGCTAGTGTCAAAATAAATCTTGAGAAAAAATCTATCTATACTTAAATTTGATGGTTTGTGGGATGACAGTTACATTCTATAGGATACCAAATGATGATCGATGTGACATCAACTTTAAGATATAGCAAGAAAAATCCTATTGAGCTTAAATTTGATGGTCACATGACCATCAATGATAATCATGTGAACATAATTTGATGTGAGTGAGGATACTAATTTTAAGATCATGAACTAGTCTCTATATTTCAAACAATGGGTCTTAGTTGATCAATGGTCCATGTGGTATCATACTTTCATATATAACAGCAATCAATAGTCAAAGGGTCAGATCTTATAAGAAAATTCAAGCATGAAAAGTGTCAAGGATGTGTTAATCTAGTAGATGATCGATGGTTATCGAGCATTTATACTTATCAAAATAAATAGAGAAAAATGAGTCAATGTGTTAATGAGCTGAGTTAGCTTTTGACAACCAATTAGAGCAAAGTTGAACCTAGGATTCATGATGGAGTTTGAGAGGATATTTTTGACCATAGACAATAAGGTTTTATAGGGTCATCTTTATGCCATTGAAGCTAGTTAAAATTACACAAAGTGGTCTATATGATGTAGTCAATTATGGAAAACATAAAGGGACCACCCATATGGCTAAATATGAATCTCTGACTTATAGGTTTGTATCATAAAGGGATCTTACTCTAACTGTGTTCACCATTTTTGGATGAAAGGAGGTAGAGTTTCAAAGGGTGCCATGAAGGAAAGAAATTGGACCCAATAGATCATCCTAATGATCAATTACATGAATGTGACCTCTCTCTCCACTATACACCTCACAATAATTAGTTAGAAGTATTTTACAACAAGACATGATTTGAAATGATGGATCTGAGTGTTATAACTACACTAATACCTAGACCCAACTAGAAATAACTTGATCCCACCATTGTTGTTACCATGGAGAAAAATAGAGATAATAATGTAATGATGTAATAGATTAGAGTGACTTAGAGGAATCAGGAAAGGTTTGAATGAGAGTTATTTATGGAGGCAATTGTAACAACTTTTCAAATAGGTTTAAGCTCATTTGATTCCATTTTGAGTGCCAAAACTCCCTCTCTCTTGCTTCTCTTTTTCTATAAATATAGCCTTTAATATATTGTTTTACATTCCTTAAGCTGGTATATCTAGACTCTACTAGAATTATATGTGACACCTCTTGGAGTAGTAGACAAAGTATTTCATATCCATTTTGATAATCTACATTTAGTATTCTATGTCTGTTTCATATGAAAATGTGAATGTTATCTTATTATTGCATGTACAAACTCAACCTAAGTGTTATAAACTTTATTTTTAGGTCATATAGTGTGTCTCAACATTGATCTCTCAAATATATAGTGGATAGCCAAATTTAAGTGTCTCCAAACAAACCTTTTTTTCATTGCTTCCTAGTCTAAGTGTATCAAACTGACCTCTATGAAAAATACTATTTCATAGAAACCATAGTAATAATTGAATTAGATTCTATCATAATTCATTAGTGTGTTAAATAGTTTGAGTTTAATATTGTATCTGATGAATTCTTGGTGCATCACCACATATTAGAATAGGTTTTACTTTATGCAAACTTCTTAACTCTTTTCACCTAAACTGTGTTAGGTTTTAAAAACAAAGTTCCAAATTATAAAATATGAGGAGCTAGCCTCATAAAAAATCATAGAGGTCTCATATATTTATAATCATCCCATGGCCTTATACCATTCCCATATTAGTCTAGGTATGGGTCATACTTGAACAAATATGACCTCTATCGGGTGTTATCTTGATTGCTAATAATTCTACCATGCCTGGTGGGACCACCTGTTTACATAATTTTTCATATTTGAGTATAGTAGAAAACTTTAGAGTTTCAATTCTATATTTGCATAACTTTTATGCCCCCTAGATCTATCATAATATCCTTTTTAAAAGGGAAGGAGATAAAGTTATCTAAGCTACCTTTCTAATCAACAAAGAAGAAGAAAGCATCTCAATCAAAACCTACATCTACCCCTATTATTCCCCCTATTGTTTGCAAAAATCCTCTTGTTCAAGATAATATTATTTAGCTAAACATTGTTATAAACCCATACCTTAGATGGCTACTAGCCTTTGTGCCATTCAATGGTGGTATTCCTCTGAATCTTACTCAATGGGATGATATACCCATATCATATTTAAAGGATCTTACCTATGATATAGGATAAAATATAGTTAATCTTATAGACCATATTTCAAAACTTTGTTTAGTGCATCATATGACTTATCAAATGTAGAAATGAGGTTTTTAGCATCTTTTTTCAAAGGGAAAACATTGTATTGCTACATAAGATTGGCCCATACATCAATTATTAGCTAAGATGAGTTTGGATAGGTCCTATGCAAACACTTTGAGGACAAGAGTGATCATATTTAACTTTTAGAGTAGCTTACGATAATCAGGAGATTCAATCATGAATTCATGGTGGATTTCAACTATAGATTCCAAAAGACCTATGATAGAAATCATATAATGATCAAGCCTACGCGCAACTATTATTTTCTATACTATTTAAAGGTTCTCAATTTATATGTAGCTATGATGATTCAATCCATGGGAGGTAACACCCTAACTATATCCTATGAAGTATCAATTAAGGTTGAAAATTGCCTTATACAAGCAGGCAAGTTAGCCCCAAGACTACCAATGCCTCTCTTCCTAGAGATACATCCTCCTACCCCAAATATTACTCTAGTTATAAATTCAATAAATTTTTATCAAATAAAAGGTGAGAAAACTAACATATTGGGCAAGATAGAGAGTCTTCTCAAAGCTCAAAACAACTAGTTGGTTGTAATGGAGAGGCAACAATCTCCATCATATAGGCCATACCAAAATACTAATTAGAATTATTAGTACAATAGGCCACCCTATCAATCCAATTAGAAAGGATAAGGGTAGAATCCTTAGTCAAGGCAATACAATCCTAATGCTCCAAGTAATTTTAGAGTTTTTGTGCCAAATCATAACAACTATTCTTAAGAAGGTCAATGGAAGTTAAAGGGATATTCCAATGAGATGGTGATAGCCACTACTAGATACATGTATCAAGACCTTGGTTTGAATCATGCTCTTTCATTCCAAGGTCATGATATGATGCCTCCTCTACCACAAGCCCATAAAATGAGTCAAGATAATATGCCTTCCATATCATTATCATAATCTCAAATCCAAAAATAAGGGAGCATAGGTACAACACCACCGGACACCACATGCATGAATTTTCAAGAAAGGGAATGTGTATTTGAGAATGTAAAAGCTAAGATGGGACAAGTTTCACAAGGGATAAATGAACCAATTATATCTTAGACAAGGGCTAAGAGAATTATTTTGGAGGACAACTTGGGGTAATCCAATAACTATTCATCATCTCCATAGACTAGTTAACAACCTACCTCTTTAGGTGTAGCTATTAAAGTTACTACAAATCAACAAGTGCCCCAAGTTCATGGACAACAATAGAAGTTCCCCTTTGTTCCTCATGTTACTCAAATTCCAAGTGATGCTTCCACTTCCAAGGTGCATTCCAAAGGTAATAATCTTCCCTCTAATATTATGGATCATTTGAATAAGGATAATGTAACTATGTCCTTGCATGATGCTATGTCTATCTTGGGGTAGAAAGAGATTCTCCAGTAAGATCTCTCCAAACTTTCTCATGTGGAAAAGATAGATGATAAATTTAACACTATTTTCATCAATAATAATTAGCCTAACCAAGCCTCTAGCCAAATTCCCATTCAAATTCCAAGAAAAATTAAATCTCAGAATGTTGTTCATCCTTTTAAGGTTGTTAATCCTCCCTCATTCGATCTATCAGTCATCATAGTTGATTTTTTAGTACATAATTACATGATAGACTTAGGTGATTCAACCTCAGTGATGCCTACAACCATAGTATACAAGCTTGGGCTCAAATATGTACCTAAATAAAAATGTGTTTTATAATTATATGGATTCCCTACTGAGATAATAGGCATCTTGAAAGGTATATAGATTAAATCAGCTCCTTGTCCAATTTTTTTCATTAATTAAGATGTAATGGTGGTAGACCTACCTCCATATTTTTACCTATGATTATCTAGAGACTTTACTACTAAGATTGGGGGATATTTTTCATCTAATTGGTTATACATGGTTTTTAGAACTAGATATGGAACCAAAGTCACCATAATATATGAGCCTATCTCCATGTTCCACCTAGAACCCTATATGCCCAATCTTGTAAACACCAACTGTGCCATATTTAAAGAGGTTAAAGAGTTTAATGAACAAGAGCCCCATGATCATCTTGAAGGTATCTCAAATATTTTCTTATATGAGTGGGAAGCTAATCACCATGGATTTTATCCATATATCAACATTGAAGAGATAGATTTAGGAGTGTACTAAATGCATGAATAAGGTGATGGTATACCTTGCTTGACTAACATTGCCCAAAAAGAGGATAATATATGGAATTTTTTCTTTGATGGCTCAAGGTCAAAGAATGGAAGTGGAGTGGGATCCATGATAATTTAATAATCAAGTGAAAAATACCATTATACTACAAGACTCCAATTTAGTTTCACCTTAAATACAATTGAATATGAAGTTCTTTTTCATGGTTTGCAAGAAGTAAGGAAGAAAGGTATCTAGATCCTCTAAGTCAAGTGTGACAATGAACTTGTAATGTAGCAAGTCAAAGGCCTAAGTGTAATCAATAGTCACCATTTGAAATCCTATAATCATCGATTATGGGACCTCATGGAGGATTTATTAGCATTTGACATCTAGTCCATACCAAGAGAAGTAGACTAGCATGCAGATAGGCTTGCTACTATTGGTGCCCAATATGAGATAGTAGGAGTCAAAGGAAACAAAAACCAAGATAAGGTCAAGGTTATATGTAGACCAAATATAGTTGATAATGAGGTGAGCTGGAAAGTCTTTAAAAATTATGATCAAATCATACATTTTCTAATGCAAGAAGTAGAATTCTACCATATGAATCAAGACAAGTTCCAGAATCAATATTATAATCAAATAGTACAACTGAGGTCTAATAAACTACCCAAAGAGATTAAATGAAGATGGAAAAGTAATAAAATGGAAATCATGCATCTCAACTAAGTAAGAACATTATGACAAGTTAGATATCTTTAAGGGCAAGATGTTGAAGCTAATAAAGGTTAATACAACAAAGGAAAGAGATACATTTTTTGCTCTCTACCAAGAATTTTTTGATATATTTTCTTGGGAGTAAAAATAATTAAAGGGGTTTGAACCCAAAATTTAATAGCACATGATTAAATAAAAAATCAATGCCAAGCTAGTTAGGTATAAATAGAGGCCTGTCGACCCAAGAGTGGAGGATTTCATGAGAAGAGAACTATATAAATTGATCGAATTTAGAATAATATTTCCAATTAAGCATTCCTCTTGGGTGGAAAACCTTGTTCTAGTGAGAAAAAATAATGAAGAGATTAATTTGTGTTGAATTCAAGGACCTCAATAAGGTGTTGTTAAGGGATCATTACCCACTACCTTGCATGGATCAAATTTTATAAAAGGTGGTAGGTTCTCAAAGCTTCTCAATGCTTGATGGCTATCCTTGCTATAATCAAATCATGGTAAAAGAGGAAGATATGCATAAAACTACCTTTAATACAAAATTTGGCACCTATGGATATTATAAAATGCCCTTTGGACTCTCTAATGTTGAATCCACCTTACAAAGAGCAATGGATGTTGATTTTCATGGTATTTTGAATTATATGTTTTTAGTTTACCTTGATGTATAATAGTTTTTTCAAAGAACTTTGATGATCATCTAACACACTTGAGAACTATTTTTGATAGATGCAGAAAATTTAGAGTTTATTTAAATCCATAAAAATGCATTTTTTTAGTGCATGAAGGAAGGCTTATTAGACATGTGGTGTTCAAATCTGTTCTTTCCATTGATCCATAGAGAATAGAGGAAATATTTTCTCTATCATTTCCCAAACACAAAAAAAGGATTACAAAGCTTCTTGGGTAAGATCAAATTCATCAGAAGGCTCATTCTAGGCTTTGTAGAGATGGTCAAGCCTCTCAATCATATGTTAAGAAAAGTCAAAGAATATGCATGGAAAATATAAGGTAAGAGAATATTTAAGGCTATAAAGGAGGCTATATCTCATGCCCCTACACTTTTAAACCCAAATTTTAATAAGGAATTCTATTTGTATGTCTTCTCTACATTAGATGCAATTTCAAATATGATTATGCAAAAAAATGATGAAGGTCTAGAGAAACCTATTGCTTTCTTCAACCAATATTTTTAAGGTTATGAATAAAGATATATATTTGTTGAAAAACATGCACTTACTATTGTAATAAGTTTGAAGAAATTCAGACATCTAGTTTCAAGCAATAAGATTATTATAATGGTAGCTCATCCAAGTGTTAAGGATTTTATCCTCAATAGAGACTTAAATGAAAAAAGAGATAGATGGGTTATTAAATATATATAATATGACATTTAATTTATGGTCACAAATCTAGTCTAAAGTAAGGGATTATGTGAGCATCTTAAAGATGTGAGAGAAGAAAAGGAGATAGTTTTGGTAATCCAAGACACTCAATAGGAAGATGAAGATACTCTTCCATCTAGATTTCTCCAAATAATAGAGTGTCCAATGGGTTTCAATGCATCACAAAGAAGAAACTTTGGGCTTCCATAAGTGTCATACACCCTAATTAATGGTGATTTAAATTATTATGAGAATAATGGAGTTTTATTACAATTTTAGTTAAGGCTATGGATTAATAAATTAGTATAAAATATAGAAATAAATATATTCCTAATTTGTGCAACTATTTTTATTTTTCACCTTTCTAAAAATATCAATAAATAATAAGAAATATAACTTAGTTGGAAAGTAGACTGAGACAACTGATACAAAGGTTGAAAATGACTGTGTAGTATTGGGAGTGTGTCATAAGCCTAAATATATATTTTTTTAGGTGAAAGGATAGGAGTGATAAAAAGTGGATGCTTTAGTATCTGAAACTATTATCCATTCCTACCATTATTTTCCAAACTAATCACAAAGACCTAAAACTTTCTGAGTAGTTGTGTTGTTCTTGTGTGAGTGTGCTTGTGACAAATTGAGCATTGGTTGTTGATGGAACTCATTATGGAGTTGATTTTTCTAAAAACCCTAATTCTCCATCATGATTGATAAAATGACATTTGAGTTACATGAGAAACAAGGGGGTTAGTGTGAAATATGTACTAAACATGTAATACACACCCTTTGTGTGGGAATGCTACCTATATACCAATACTTTGAAGAAGGATCAAGTCATATGTAGTTCTCCCACCTAGTGCTTTGTAAAATAGTGTGATGTAGATGTAAAATCAAAATTGATAGTGTTTAAGGTGGCTAGGGAATAGTATGAGGATTTGAGTAGGTTTATAGCTATGTTGGGTGACTATGTGCAAAGAACAGGGAAGTTTGCCTTAGTGATTTGTTTATATTCTTGCTTGTATTTTAAGTTTGGTCACATCCTCTATAAATTAGATTTGAGTGGGATTTTATAGGGAAAAATTGGTCATGGGTTAGATTTATTCATGCTAGGATAACCTAATTAAGGATAAGGACTAGATGAAAATGACTATTGGGGATCAAATTAAAAATTAACAAGATCACCAAAAATGGGACACTTATCTATGGGGTGTTATAGTCTAGATGTGGTGCTCCTATCCTATAGGCTCAAGACCTAGGGGAGCATGATTGGCATGGGGAATACTCTCTAGCTAAGGTGTAATGACCATTTATAAGGTTATAAATAACTAGTAATGAGTAAAAAGGTGTTTATAATGGTTTTAAGAGGATGAAAAAAGGACCTATGGATGGGGTGTCACAAGCCACACTCAAACTACCAATTTGGACATTTTATATGACGATATTTACCACCCTTTATTATAGTAATGTATAAAATCAAAATACTAGGATAAGGGAAAAATAGAAAGCATAACTAAACTTCCCTATAAGGGTGAAGCCCATGAATATATGTGTTGTTGAGTGTGCATAGAGAGAGTACAATGTGAATCATAAATATGTAAGAGAAAACAAGGAGTACATCAATTTTTAATAGACATGTTAATTCTAAAATAAAAATGTACAAAGGTTAGGTAAAAAAGAGAGGAAGAGAAAGGAATGAATACACCTCATGAAGTACACAAACCAATACAAAACCTATTATGAGTTTGAGTGTTATTGAGTGATGTTGGGTATGTGTTGTACCAAGATTAATATCATGAATAGAGTTGAGGTCTCAATTCCTTAAGAGTGGCTTAAGAATACAAAGGCTATCTATTTGGCTCCATTATCACCCACTATACAGTGAAGATATTTGATCATGCATGTGTTAATCAATGTTTGGACTATGTGTCTAATTATTTTGAGTAGGTGGCTCAAGAATACAAAGGCTAGCTAGTCCTTTGGCTCCATTATTTCCCACTAAGTGTGAAATATGAAATGATAATAGTATGAATGTGTGTCGTATAGATGGATCATGAATCCCATGAATGCTCTATAATCTGATAATGTGGTGTGGATAGATGAATGTGTACTAAGAACTAGGCTAATATTTTCCATTTTGAAAGGTGGAGATTAGTCTTATATGAAATCCACTCCAAAATTAAAATCTAGGCTTATATTAAAGCCACTCCAAAATGATGCCAACCACCTACAAATGGAATAATGCATGTAACTACTGAGAATACCTAGGTATTAATATGAATTTGAAATAAAAGAAGGAAAATGTGCCATGTAAATTTCCCCCAATTATTGGTGTCTATATCATGGATTCTAATCTAGAAGTTTTACCAATTACCCAAAATGAAACTAGAAGTGAGAGCCATCATGTCATGCATGATTCCTCCTATATTTGGATAACCTAAGTAAAATTGTACTAAAATAACCCAATATAAACTAGATTTTAGCTAACCAAACTATAATTGGCCTTAATATTTCTATTTGTTTCTAAAAATTCTAGGCTTTTGGATGTTTGGATAGGGGCGCTAAAAAGTGGACACTTTGTTGTAGGCTGCTATAATTTGAATGGGGCACTCTTGTCCTTTACTATTTTTGATAATTATTCTATGTTAATCCCTATTTTTATGGTCTATTTTGCATGTTTTGAATTCTCATTATTGTTCTAAGTGTTTTAAAAACTAATTTTGACTGGAAGAGGGATTTGATCTCTATGACAAAACCCCTATTTGTTGCCCCCTCTTCTAAGGGTAGGAATGAAGACCTTGTAATGACTACCCTCAAAAGAAAGATCCATGTAAGTTTGTTATGCTATAAAATAAATGATATATCAATGATAATCCAAAAGATGTCTCAAGATATAACATAGTTTGTATTCGAGATTATTAGATCAATAGGGGTATACCTAGATAGATGTAATAATGTAATATCATATGCAATATACAACTAAAACTAGAAATATAGTTAGTTGTCAAGGAGGGATGGAGTATGATGTCTATCATGACATCTAAGAAGGCAATATAATGTATGATGTGGATCATGAAATTTCAAACAAATGAGAATCAAACAAGCAAGCAATCACATAAGGCAAGAAGCAAGAAGCATACAAAAGAGGCTAAGGGGCCAAGTAAATAAGGGACATGGGCACATATCACTCAAACTGGGAAAGCAAGCATTCAAGGTATGTTCAAATAATCACATACACATATAATTGCAAACAAACAAGATTGGCATGAGGTCCATAATAACATATAAGAGTATAAGAAAATTGTATTTGTAAATGTCCTAAAGCACAGACAAGTAAAAAAATAGGAACTAAGAAATGTATTCAAATATAGCTACTCAAAGAAATAAAAAAAGGCATGTAAATGTTGGAAACACTATTACATGTAACTAATCAAAGTAAGAAGTGAAAGTATGCAAAACATGTAGTATAAGACTAAGTAGATATTAATAAATGAAAAAGTGTTATATACTAGTGAGTGTCGATAGAATAATCTATGTAAGCTAGTAAGTAATGTACATCAACATGATAAGTAGAGTGTATGGTGTAGGAATGACATAACCTAGATGGTTTATTCATGTAGAAGATGCCCTTAGTGGGTAGATATGTTGATGTATGTCTCAAATATAGAATTAATATTCCCCCTTAATGGGTAGAGTGAAGCATTCAAGGATCTAGGTGTCAATACACACACTCAAAGAAGATCAAGTGAAACATGGTAATGTAGATAAATCTATAAACTATATCATAAAATAGCAAAATGTAAGTCTAGCATGGTAGTAGAAATGTAAATCATGGATAATTTATGCAATTGAAAAGTGTTTGGTATTTTGAATTATTTGAATGTTTTTATATTTTGACATGTTATATTATTTTTGGTATTTTAAAATATTGCTATGTACAAGTAAAAAGATAGTATGTACAAGTAAGTTGAGAAATTATGTACAAGAAATACTGAGAAGAAATGATACTAACTGATAAGTCTCATAATAAACTCCCTATCATGGTGTCCTATATCAAGGAGAGGGATCATGCATGATCATGAAGCATGATAAAAGGGTTGAGACTGTGACTTTGAAAGATGTGTATGTTGTAAGTACTCTAAAATATTTATAGTGGAAACTAACTATGGGGTCATCCTATAAATTTGAGAAATGGATACAATTGTGGGGATCTTAAGGATGAATCTAGTAGTTTAATAATCTCTCTAAAAATGTGCTCTATGTATAGAGGCATGAGACCTCAATGATACTACCCTAGGTGTGAATATTGTAGCTAAAAATTGTCTAGAGTCTTGAAACTATGGATGATTTAGTGGTCATTGTAAGAGAGGCCTCCATGGAAGTGTATGAACTCTCTATTTTGGTGAGGGATGCCTTGACTATGTCCAAATCTCAACTAGAGGAAGAAATATAATTAGTGGAGGGGATAAAACTAGTGACTACAGAGTAGATGGATCTAAAGTGGGGAGTGGTAACTCATACAAAACTCCATGAACTATAATAACTTGATTAGAGTGAATTTATTTCATGCATATATGAAATTTAGAAGGTACTACATGAAGTTTCTAGATCCATGGTTGACCAAGTAATATGTTAAATACTCTTGCACTAGGAACAATAGTAAATGGTGTGGCCACATGTGCTAGAATAGTCTATAGAGGAAGTATAATCCTACCCAATGAAATCTGTATGTGTCCACTAAATAAATTAATAAATATGTCCATTAGGGTGATATCCTACTCTAAATATCCCTAATGCTGAAGTAATGTCATAGTACACATGTTCACACTAGATCCATTTTCTACAAAAACACTATGACTAGGATGGTGATCAATGTAGGCTTTGATAAAGAGTGCATAGTAATATGAATTATCCTCAACTATCTCCAAATTTGAGAAGGAGATCAAAGGTCTAGCTGAAACTCTAAAATTATACATAATAATAATGTTACTCAAAGGATGTGACTCAGTTGAATGTGTCTAGTATGTAGTTAGTGGAGGTTGTGCATGATATGCATGGTGAACACCTGATGTGCCCCTTATCTCCTATTTAGAATGTTATGGGAAAGGATTTGAGAAATTTTTTAGAGCCTTGTCTTATGTTTAATTTGCCTAAGGAGGCTCAACTAGAGTGCTAAGATCAATAAGGTTGCCATCTATCAAGTCTTGCATCTTGTGTCAAAAACTAATGCATCTATTCATTGTGTGTCTTGGTGCCCTATGAAAATTTTAGAATGCATTATGATCATATCTATGTGAAAGAGGATTTTTCATATCAACTTTATAAATAGGAGGGAGAGATAGGACATTACATTAAAATAACTTCTGTGAGATAGGACATTACATTAAAATAACTTCTGTAAGACTTTAGGATTATGTAAGACTCTAGTTGGAGATACTGGTAGATTGGTAAAGGCTCATCAAGGAGGTATTGATAAAACCACTTGCTAAGGTGGGTATGAAGTTACATTAAATATAGGTTGACTTTGACTTTTTCTATCATTAACCTTTATTTTATAAGGGACTTTACTATTACTCTTTATTGTTTTTGATATGCTTGTGTATTTGAGATTGCCCATTGAAAGTAATTTGACTTCCATTCAATTTAGTGTATGACATAGCTCAGTGAAAGAAGAAATTTTTTTGAACATCATTGAATCATGCAAAGCTAGAAAAAGACTCTATTTGAAGAGATCTTTTAATTATTGATTGGTCATGGGGCTAGTCATTTTTTCCAAGATGGTCTTATATCTAAGAATATAATCTATGAGATGCTCATTTGACCTTTATTTCTATTATGAAACTAGGGTATAAGAAACCTTGTAATGTATGTTAATGTTGAAATGAGCTAGGAACATGTCAGATAAAGGATTGAATGCTTTAACTGACTGATTTGGTAGACTATAAAACCACTATAGAGCATAGTCATTTAAAATCCATCGAAATAACCTGGTTAGTAACTAGTTAGTTAGCACATGGTCCAAGCATGTTGCATGAAAACTTCTCAAGTGTGTCTCAAAATCACCCTTTTCATTATATAGAGTGAGATTGGGTTGAAAAAAACTTGGTGGTAAGGATGTAGAAGCAATATGGGATGCTAATGGTGTATGCAGTAGAACAAAAGAGTCTAAAGCTTGTGTTGGTCTAGATGCAGCTTGATCAAGATGTATCACCTTAGATTGAAGAGATTTAATCTCTTCCACAAGGGTAACCACATCAAGAGGCAAAGATGTACTAGCCATAAATATTAGTGCTACATATGAAGGTTGGGCTGTTATATGGGGTTGTTGAGACATATTTGCCCCCATAGTGTCATTTGCAACTAGTTATCCTGAAGGAATGGAGGACTCAACTTTCTTAACATTTTTAATTTATATGATATATTATAATATAATGGCATGATCTTGGGGTTTTTCCCTAAGTCTCTCTCTAAAATTCTATAGAATCAAATCTTTGTTGATGAAAACATTATCATCAACAATAGGTGGAAGTGGATTAGTAGCCCAATGTGGTAGATCATGAACATCGATGTGTATATCATCATTGTTATTCTCATATTCCTCATTGTTAGAATTATCTTCATACAACTTAGTTTAATCTAGTTGTGTAAGATCTATAGTAGGAAATTGAACTAGTTGTTTATCAATGGTATATGGATGGATTAAATGAATCTAGGTGAATTCATTAGGGTTCCCACTAAGTCATGTACTTCATCTCAAAGGAAGGATACATGGAGCTTAGGTGGCATAAGGAAAACAAATTGAAAAATACAAGATAAGATTAAATAAATGTGATTTAGGATCTGAAAAATAGTGAACTAGAATATGGATAAAAAGGATACGAAGCTCACTAACATGTAAGGTGATACCTAAAAAACATAGGAACCTAGTATATTCTAATAGGGTTTTAAATAAATGATTTTTAAAATTACCATGGTGAATTTTTAAAATTAAATTTGAAATTTTCATCTATATATGTAGGAAAAATCAGAAAAGAATTGCTAAAATTAGCAAAGAATTTTCCTTATGGTTTCTAGGGGTTTTGTGCACAAATGAAGTAAGTTTGGTTCACCAAATAATTTAACTTATTTTGGGAATAATGGAGTTTTATTATTATTTTAATTAAGGGTCTAGATTAATAAATTAGTACAAAATATGGAAATAAATATATTCATAATTTGTGTAATTATTTATCTTTTTCACCCCTCTAAAAATAGTAATAAATAATAAGAAATATAACTTAGCTAAAAAATAGATTGAGATGGCTGATACAAAGGTTGAAAATTTCTATGTAGGACTAGGAGGGTGTCATAAGCCTAAATCTAGCTTTCATTGGGTGAAAATACAAGACCACCAAAAAGTGGATTCTTTGGTGTTCAACACTATTGTCCAAACTGATCACAAAAAATTGAAACTTTTTGGGTAGTTGTATTGTACCTATATGCGCATGCCTATGAAAAATTGAGCATTAGTTTTCAACAAAACCTGTTGTGGAGCTAATTTTGTCTTTAAACCCTAACCCTCCATCACGATTGATAAAAGGACATTTGAGTCACTTGAGAAAGAGGGGGTTTAGTGTGAAATATTTACTAAACATGAAATCCACACCCCTTGTGTGGGCATACTACCTACATACCAATATTTCAAAGCGGAATCGAGTCATATGTAGTTCTCCCACCTAGTGTGATTTATGAAATATTATGATGTAGATTTAAATGCCAAATTGATAGTGTTTGAGGTGGTTAGGGATAGGTATGATGATTTGAGTAGGTTTACAGTTATTTTTGGGTGACTGTGTGCAAAGAATAAGGAAGTTTGCCTTGCTGATTTGTTTTTATTCTTGATTATTTTTAAGTCTGGTCACCACCTCTATAAATGATCTCTGAGTGGGATTTTATAGGGAAAAATTGGTCAAGGGTTAGATGTATTCATGTTAGGCCAACCTAATTAAGGATCATGACTTGATGAAAATGATCATTGGGGCTCAAAGTGAAACTGGATAGGAACACCAAAAATAAGATAGTTATTTATTGGGCACTATAGTCTAAATGGGCTGGTCCTATCCTATAAGCTTGAGACTTAGGGGAATAGGATTTCCATGGTTAATACTATCTGGTTTAGGTGGAATGACCATTTAGAAGGTTTTAGATGACTAACAATGAGCAAAAATGTGTCTATAAGTGTTTCAAGAGCAATAAAAAAGGACCTATAGATGGGGTATTGTAAGCCACACTCAAAACATTAATTTTGACATTATATATGACTAAAAATGAAGTGATATTCAAAAAATACATTGGAGGCATGCTCTTAATATTTGTTAAAACTAACCAATTTGATAAGCTTCTCAAGTAATTTCATGATAGTCCTCAAGTAGGCCATTTTGTATATAGGACCATAGATACAAAATTCATTAGAGTTGGTTAATTTTGACCAAAATTATATAGAGATGCAAATGCATGGGTTATTAAGTGTTAAAAATGTTCAATGTTTATAGGGAAACATAAACTAGTTGCTATGCCACTAAAGCCTATTCGGGATGAACAACCTTTCATGCAATGGGATGTAGATTTCATTAAAATGATTAATCCTCCATATAGTGTTGACATAAGTGGGTATTTATAGCCATAGAATACTTCACCAGATGGGTGGAAGTAATTCCCTTAAAGGAATCAAATGAGAACTCTGTACTTAAGTTCTATGAGAGCCTAGTCACCCATTTTGGAGCACCTTGCATTATAATATCAGATAATGTTTTGGAATTTAATAGAATAAAGGTATGTGAGTGGTCTCTTAAGTAAGGTATATATTTGACATCTTCATCAAATTATTATCCATAGGATAATGGACAAGATGATTCCACTAATAAAAACTTGATTCAGATCATTAGATAATAATGGAAGATAATTAGAGATCCTGGCACACAAAGTTGAAGATTTCCTTATAGGCTAAAAAAATCACCCCCAAGAAGGAAATTATTAACTCACATTATCTCTTAGTCTATGGAATAGAATCAAGGATTCCAATTTCATTAGATCTTTTAATTTTATAGCTTGCACACCAACTAGAGCTTCTAGAAAGTGATGCAATGGAGGTTAGAATGAATGAAATCAGAGAATTGGAGAAAAAAGGAATGATGCCATGCATATAATATGGTCTAACTAGAAGCAAGATAAGATGAAATTTGACAAAAGAGCTTCATAAAATACATTCCAACAAAGTGACATAGTCCTCAAATGGGATGAGGACTATGCAAAACCAAAAAAACACTCCAAGTTTGATAGCCTTTGGAGTAGACCCTATGTCATCGCAAGTTACAAAGAGAGAAATTCCTTTGAGGTTGATAGATTGAATAAATAAATCCTTACCATTCTTATCAATGGGAGGTATCTCAAGTTCTTATACTAGTCTCATATCTTTCCCTTGTCCATTAGTAGATAGGCCTATCTTTTCCTCTAAGTGCTTTTGCACATTTCTATTTTTAGTTATTATGCTTATTATCTAGGTTGTTAATTTTTTGTTGTTTCTTCCCCCCCGACATTACTCCAAAATTGTTTCTAAAATTCAAGTGGAGTCATTTTTTAAGTAGAATTTCATAAGCAAGCTTGATCAATGAGTGGCTTCCATGATAAGTAGGCTGGTCAATCCAACTGAGTCACTAAAGATGTTGGCCATTTTTTCCCCACATACCAAAATTGAACCCATATAGATAAATTTTATAATGGATGAATAGATGGAAAACTTATAGATACCATTAAAAATGTTAAGAGTTATTATAACAAGTGTGAAAATGTAAAGGATCCATTTGGTTATTCATTGTGTTCTTATAGGCATCTTGGGTTTAGTGGTAGAATTTCAAAGTAGGTAGTTTTTTTATGCCACCATTACCACGTGTGGATGAGTCATGGAAAATTAGTCATATGGGTTTGTTCACATTTGTGCCATGTTTATATGCACCAAGTTTTGTGTCCTCTACCAAATCACATCAAAAGATATGGACATCCAAAGTTGGCCTCTCAAATAATTTATGCTATTTTTCCATACTTAGCCATTTTTACAAGGTTTCAACATAGTTGAGTGAGCATCTCCACAAGGCAATATATAACATGTAAAACAATTGAAGAGGAAAATGGTCACATGGGTGTGTTCATCTTGATCCCTAGTTACTATGCACCAAGTTCTAGATCCTTTACCAAAGAAAAAATAGAGTTATGCATGTGAAAATTTGGCTACTTAGTCAGTTTTCACTAAGTTTCCCATACCTAACCAAATGAGATAAACCATCACTAGGATGTCACATAGGAGTGGATATGTACCATCCAACTTGAAAATTTAATATCTTCACTTGGGAATCCCCCAGTACTAGTGGATCAAATGGGTTTGTTATTTTTGACCTCAAGTACATCTCCTAAAAATTTAGTTACTCTATGAATTTTGATCTTCAAGTTATAAGCTTCAAAAATGGACCTATAACATAAGACTTTTCATGCTAGAATCAAAATAAAGCCTGGGTAAAATATAACTATGCTTAAATTTAATAGTTGATAGGATGTCAGTTACATTCTATAGGATACCAAATGAAAGTTGATGAGATGTCAACTTTAAGACAAAAAAAGACAATTCTTATTAAGATTAAATTTTACAGTCACATGACTATCAATGATGGTCATGTGAATGTCATTTTATGGGACCAAGGACATTAATTTTAAGATCATGAACTAGTAGATATATTTTAAATAGTGGGTCCTAATTGATCAATGGTCTATTTTGCATCATAATTTCATACCTAATGATGAGTGAAGGTGAAAGGTTCAAAAAAATTCAAGAGTGAATGTAGGCATGACAAGTGTCAAGGATGCATTCAACTAGTAGAAGATCAATGGTTCTTAGGCATTCATATCGATCAAAATCAATGGAGAGAAATGAGTCAATGTGTTAATGAGCTGAGTCATATTTTGAAAACCAATTAGAGAAAAGGTGAACCTAGTATTCTTGATGGATTTTGAGAGGATATTTTATACCATGGATAATAGGGTTTTATAGGGTCATCTTGATATCATTGAAGCTAGTTCAATCACCAAAAAGTGGTCAATATGATGTAGTGAATCATAGAGAAAATAAAGGGATGACCCATGTGGCTAAATATCGACATTTGAATCATAGGTTTTCATCATAAATGGATTTTAATATAACTATGTTTACCATTTATGGAAGGATGGAGCCATATTTTCAAAGGGTGCCATGAAGGCAAGCAAGTGGACACCAATAGCTCATCCCCAAGATTAACTACATGAAAGTGACCTCTCTCTCCACTATACATACCATGAAAACCTATTATAAATATTTTTCAATAAGAAATGATTCTAAATGATGGATCTGAGTGTTGTAATTACACTAATACCTAGACCCAGTTGGAAACAACTTGATCCCAAAATTTTAGCTACCATGGAGAATCACATAGAGAATAATGTAATGATGCAATGGACTGGAGTGACTTAGATTAATTAGGAAGGTTTTTTGTAAGCTTGATTTGTGAAGGTAACTGCAAAATATTTTCAAATAGGTTTGAACTCATTTTATTCCATTTTGATTTCCAAAAATCCCTATCTCTTGCTTCCATTCTACTATAAATATAGCCTTTGAGCTATTATTTTGCATCCCTCAGGATGGTACGACTAGACTCTATCAAAATTATATGTGACACCTCTTAGAGTAGTGAATAGAGTATTTTATAGTCATTTTCTAATATTTATTTAGTTTTCTAAGTTTTTTTAATATTTAAATGTCAATGTTATCTTCCTCTTGCATGTTCAAACTCAACCTAAGTGCTATAAACTTTCATTGCAGCTCATATAGTGTGTCTCAGCATTGATCTCTCAAAGATATAGTGGACAACCAAATTTAAGTGTCTTTAACTACACCTTATTTTCATTTATCCCTAGTCTAAGTGTATCAAAGTAACCTCTATGAAAAATACTATTGCATAGAAACTATAATAAGCATTTCATTAGCTTCTGTCATAGTTTATTAGTGTGTTAAAGATTTTAAGTTCAATAGTGGATTTGATGAATTATTGGTGCATCACCACATATTGTAATCAGTTTTTATTTATGAAAAATTATTAAATTTGTTCACCACAAATAGTATTAGGTTTTATAAACAAAGGTCCAAATTATAAAATATGAGGAGTTATCCTCATAATAAATCTTAGAGGTCTGGTCTAGTTATAGGCATCACATGATCTTAGACCATTCCCATATTAGTCTAGGTATGGGTTAGACTTGAACAAGTATAAAATCTATTGGGTGATATATGGATTGATAACACAAGGATAATCTCCTTTTATGACTCTTATAAACATGTGCTCGACTAGCTATATATTTTGATCTAGAAAATCTAGATTTTATCCTAAGGAGTAGTCACACTATTTCACAATGACATTTGTCAATAATCCCATCTACTAGTTACCTATTTGATATTGGTCATGCTATGAAAAGGGAAACTATTTTTTCACCATTTTAAAATTCCCATTCAACTTTTGATCCACAACAACCACATCATGCATTAAGTCTACGTCTATTTGTAATCCAAGATGTTATAAACCAACTCTTTTATCTTAGATAAAACCTATCATACATTACATATATTATTTATTCTAATTTAGTGTCAACAAATCAGTCCATCCAATAATTTCTTCTCATTACCAATCCAAGGGCCATCATATACTAAGGATACAAATGCACCTAAGTCTAAGAATCCATCACTAGGGATATACTAAGATCACATTATTAATCACAATGATACTCATTCACTTTCAAGTCAATATCAAGACAAATCACCCATTTTTGATTTTCTCATTGAATCACCCGTATTTGATGAATCATCCTTTGAACATCCTCATATATTTGATGAGCTTTGATTTGATGAATCTCTCTATGAATATTTACCTATCTTTGACAAACCCTTAATAGATGAGCCCATCTTAAAAGAACACATTATTAACCAAAAATCTATCTTCCATCCATTTCCAAAAATTCCCCATTCCTAGAAATTATTACATCCCCAAGCCTTTATTACTCAATAAGAAGTGAAAAAGGTACTTGTGGATAACTCAATCTAGTAGGTAATCCATGTGGACAAATCATAATCAAGATCAATATCATAATCATAATCAAATTTAAAATTAGAATTATGATATTTACCATTAGAATCATAATTAAGATCAATACCAAAGTCAAAATCATTTTTACAATCAAAATTAGGATATTTACCATTACAATCATAATTAGGATCAACACCAAAATAAAAATCAGATTTACAATTACAATCAAGATATTTACCATTAATAGATTAATCAAATCAACATGAGTATTATAATCATATTTAACATTGGAACAAATATAAAAATTAGCATAATGTAATGTTATCTACACACCTATTGAAGATCATTTTCAAGCCATAAATAATCCTTATATGTTTTTTTAGGAAGTCTACTTTGACATCAACACAAGTTCTCCAAGTATTCTCTACAAGGATAGTGAAACCTATTATCCTTCCATTATTATTCCCCATATTTTTCATGTTAACCATCTAATCCATTACTCTAACATCTAATTTCCTTCACTTTTAATTTTAGATTGATAAAATCACATATTGTTATAGTTATTTCATAGAAACATATCAGTGGTAGAAATTTAGTCAAAAGTAAAGATCCTTAGTGAACCCTTCTTTGAGGCACTATGGGACAATTAAGAAAACTAGAGTAAAAAATCAACATCCTTTAGTGAAACATTAATTATGGTGATAAGTGAAAATCAAAATGAATTATCAACATCCCTTAGTGAAACCTTATTTGAGGATTTATCAAACAATAAAAAATAGAATAATTAATAAGACTCAGTTGGTGAAAATCTCTTTGAGGTGCCAATAAATGAGCAAATTAGTTTTGCATCACTTGATGAATACATTATTGAAGTTAATATTGGACAAAATATAATTTAAAAATATAAAAAAAATGTTAAATTTAGAATTCATAATGGTGTGTGTGATTAAAAGTCACAATTTTTAGTGGCTTTCCAATAATTATCCGTCATTTCATTATCATATCCTTAGGCCAAAGCCCATATTCCCTTGTCAAATTAAATTATTTATTTAATTATTATCATAATTTACCCTCCATGGTGGCATTATTTTTCATATAGGATATAAAGATACATTTTTTATAGGTCTGGAGGAAACTAAATCAACAATCAACAAAGATCATAGTAACATAAGTGTAACCTACATCAACAACATTATTTTAGTAGAGAAACTATTTATAAACAATGTGTGTTAGAGATAAAACATTAATAATTATTAATATTGTCATCATCCTTTGAGTTCATATGAAAAAATTAAAAAATATAAAAATGAAATCAAAATGGAAAGATAAAAAATTCATCCAATGGTGAAAACCCTGCTTGTGGCACCTTGGTCAAGTACCATGATGAAAACTAGGTTTCTGATATCATGTGTAAATAATTTTTGTCTTCAATTACCTTAACACTTGGGTTCATCATTTTCTTCATTTAATTACATTAAATTACAATCATATTTACCATTTTACCTTGTCCCTAATCATATTTAATTTCATCCTACCTTGGTTTAATTTTCCTTCCCATCTTGATCTTAATAAGGAAGTGGAAGTTGTTACGAGCCCTGCTATGGAAAATCTCTTACAATATCATCTTAGTTACACTTTGAAGAATGGATATTTTATTTCCATATGACATTGTCCTTAAATATTACTAATCTTATTATTTCATATTATTATCCCACTGATCATTCCAATCCTATCATTTTCTATTCAATCCCATCTCAGTGTTACAACATCTTTTTCCCTTTGTTAGTGATACCTTATGGGTATAATGTTACAAACACTCCTAAATATTACCATTATAAAACTCTCATTATTATATGAGTTAAAAAATTATACACCTCTTAATATTCCATTGAGTTAAGAATCCAAAAAATAAAAAACATTCAAGAAAATATAAAATCCTAAACATTCATAACATTAAAACATCCTAAAAATAAAAAAAGGCCAGCATCTCTAAAATAATATATACAACCACAAAATATAAAAACATTTATCTTGTCTTAATTATAGTCAACATTCCTTAATAAATATTAATCCACTTGTATCAGATACCATTTGGATGTGTCATTCCCAAATCTACCCTATTTGGGGCAAAGTCAGATCAAATCACTTTAATTTCCCCTGTATAGGGAAAGTTTAAGCATGCAATATATTTTAGGATGTTTTCTTCATAATTCATCCCCTTGAATGTGTCCTTGATTTGGGGAAAAATTAAGTTATCACTATTCTTGAGCCTTCACCTGTGGATTTTAACTTGATTCATGACAAGATTGTTTTCTATTGATTTTTGTTTTCTTATTTGTGTTTTTACTTGTTTATTTTTTGTTATTTCCTTAACTTAATCCATTGTGAAAATAAGATGATCATTATGTTTTCCCTTTTCATTCACTTGTACTTGAGTCCATCCATTGAAAAATTCCACATTTTCATCATGGTTTTTATCATTAGTGCATTGTTGTCAATTGTCCATTACATAGGGGGTAGTCCTTATGCACATTACAACTAGTCATTATGGTGTTTTATATCATGATATATATTGTCATGTGTAAAATTAAAAATAAAGTACCAAAAGTATTAAATAAACAATGTCATAGTGGAAGTATCTCCCCTTGCATCATCAACTCTTATTATTATCCAATCATTTTGGTCATATTTGACTGCATCACATCATCTCATTTTCAATGATCAAATCACAAATGATTGTATATTATGGTTATATATATGTTAATCAATATGTGAATCTACAAATAATCATGTAATAAGAGAGTCATACACAGTGATCATAAATTATTATTATAATAATAGAGTCCATTCTTAATCATATTCTCTCCCAATTTTGGGGGGAACTACATCGACTTGAGGTATTTTTAGATTATGTAGGCAACACTTAGTACCAACCAGTTTTTGAGGTCACTTTGGCCACCATTATTTTTTTATTATCAACATAAATAATCTTCCAATATTATCATATCATGTTTTAATCATTATCTTATTTTCCTATTATTCAATCTCTCATCACTTTGAACATTATTTTGTTCTTAATTTTTTTCAACTTCTTTCAAAAGTTGTTATACCATTAACACACATGTTTGTGTCAACTTATAAAATTCAATTCACTCATATCATATTTAAATTGTGAAAAAATTTAAATACTTGATCTATGATTTACAATAAATTAATTCAATCACTCAAATCACCCTATTTGGGGTTCATTAATTAACCACCCTATATGGGGTGCATCATCATTCCAAGTTCACAACTTTCATCCTATTTAAAGAAAATCTAGTGTGTGGTTTCATGTTTAGGATATATCATGCCTAAGACCATAAATTTTTCCATATTTTGGTAAATTAAAATTGTGTCACTTATTTATGGATATTTCCTTCCTAATTTTTCCCTACTTGGGAAAAATTAATTCATCATCATTAGAAATCAAAGCATGCAAACATTAGCTCAAGGGGAATAATATTATCCATGGGTTAATATTATCTTTAATTATAGCTTCTTCCTTTTTTTTGAGATATGTGTCCTTTATCCCAAAATTACCTCTCAAGGGCACATCATACCTAACTAATTTCATTCAAATAATATCCTTATCTTTTCATTTAATTTCTTGCACATGTTAGTTGGGAATGACAAAATTACAACATTGATTATTTCATCATCTAATATTTCATATACCTATTTTGGATTCTCATTATTGTATAAGACATTACTTCATATAAATATCACAATGCCTTCTCAAACATGGGAAATGTAGAAACTACATTTTTATCACTTCCACATCAAAATTACAAAATGGAATGACTTCCCATAATTACACACAAATTGGTCCAAAATAATTTATTATTCTAACATACAAGTTTGAATTCACCTTGGGGTATCTTTAGATGCGATAATTCACCATATTAAAACTATTCAATTATCATTATGATCATTTTATTTGATTAATTCAATAATTGTCCTTTGTTAATCAATCAATGTAATTAATTCCCATTCTCTAAATCATTATTTTAATCAAATTCCACATATTGTATTAATTAAATTGATATTTGTTTAATCAAATAAATCATTCTTGTAATTATAATTCTATCCAAATGGAATTATAATTTCCTTTCAGTTATTAATTTTTCCTTCAAAATGGAATCTTCATTGGAGAAAGAATCTTGAGATCCCATGGAATATCCTTTTGTGAGCCCACCAATTACTAAATGAAATAATTTGAAGGATTATTATCCATATTTAATCTTTAAGACAAGATGAAGCACCTACAAGTAATCTTTTTATATTTTTTAGGGATAATTCTTAACCCTTCATCTTGGAAATAATGTGAAGGGCTTATATTGATGATATATGTGGTTCTCCATGTAATTTATTGAGAATGGTTCCCCATAGTTTATATTATAAAAAAGATGAAGGTAAACTATTGACTCTTTCAAAGATATTTTGAGGATAATAATCCACCCTCCATATTTCATGCAATATGGAGGATTCATATTAGTCCACCTTTAATATTTTCAAAAGCCATCCTCTACCCTTCATATTGGATAAGTCGAAGGTATCATGCTATCAATAAATTTGTTGATCTATATGTCTTATTGAGGGTGAATTTTCAAAAATACATCCTATAATCAAGATGAAGGATCCTCATTGATTCAAAATTGATATAATGACCCCTTCCATTTGTAATGTTCATGATCATGTTTGTTAATGAAGTGTTTTCAGATTTGTAAGTCCTCTTGTGCATCACATTCCATTCTTTATCAATTAAAATAACTTAAGGTTTAAATGGAGATGTTTCATCATGAAATGTAATTTAAAAAGACCTATTAAGACTACATCCAAGCCACATCCTCTTATAATAAGGTGAATAGTATGAAAAGGAAGGTAATCATAGTTTGTATATTTCCTTTATTTTGGTTTAGTTTATATTTTTTTATATTCATAAAGGTCCTAGTCTCAAGCTTATATTTCATTTTATTTGTTTGATTGCATTATATAACATTTTAAAATTAACACTGGTGAATAATCTTATAAATACAATCAAGTATAAGGTGCAGTCAACTATCATCGAATGCCATGTTATTTTATACATTCAAATAAATATTTACTAGTGTATCCCCCCTTGATTTGAGAGGAGGATATGAATTATATTATGAGTTTATCATTCCAATATGGCTCTTAAGTATTTAGAGACTTGAAAATATTGATTCTTAGTCTTAAAGTAATATACCCATATTTTGCATGAATAGTCATCAATAAAGAGCTAAAAAATACTAGAATCCATTAATATTTGGTCACATGTGATTACATAAATTAGTGTGCACCATATCCAATGGACCAAGATCCTAATATTAATTTGTGATAAATGATTTTTTTTTTTTTTTAATCTTATAAATTGGAAAACACATCAATATTTTTATTTAGAGAGGGAATCTCAGTCACCATATTGTGTTTACTTAGTGCATTCAAGAAACCAAAGTTCAAGTTACCATATCTCCTATGCCATATATTATCCAAGTCTATTTAATTTACAATTAGAGATTGATTATATTTGTGGACAACATCAAGAAAAATAAATTACCAACCCTAGAATATTTTACTACAAATTTTGAGTGTTTAGACCTTTCTTTGATGAGATAGAACTTTTTTTCATCTTTATAATCAATTCAACCTTGAGATTATGATCAATTAATTGGTTTATAGATAAGAAACTCTTAGTTATACATAAAACATATAATATTTCTATGATATTACAAGTATGATTTAAAATAGATAAAGAGATGAAACCACAACCTTCAGCACTATATTAAATATCCTTACCAAGAGAGACATAACCATGAGATGAAGAATGGTTCAAAGTGGTGAAAAAATACTTAATTATGATCATGTGCCCTATTTTATCAAAATACAAATACTTGATTATAGTTATGAGGTGGGTATATTAATTTTATTAAGTGGTATATAGATAGTCCTCATCTACAATAACATCATAGTCAATGACATTCCCATGCTCCTATGATTGAAAAGATTTTTCTTATAATTTTATTTAGATGATGGATTTATATTCTCCACTTGTTGATTGTTGGACTTATTATTGTTGGATGATAACTTTTATAAAATCATTATAACATAAATATTTTAGTTCATGGCATATATTTCAATAAATCAGATAGGTCTTTTTGGAATGATATTATTTCCCATTTTGGATATACTAATTTCTTTGATTTAAATATTATTTTTGAGACTTCATGAGATTATTCCTCTTTAGATTTAATTCAAGATAATGTTATGAAAAGAACATTCAGCTAAATTATTTACCACTCATGATCAATGTGCATATGGCTTCACCAAGTCACTTTCACATGATAAGTTTGTAGCATTTAGAAATAATCTCTCTTGTAATCTAAAGAAAATGATGAATTAAGGATGGGTGGTGGTTATATTAATTAAATAAATAATAGTTAATTCATCATAGAGAATAGATATATAAGTGATGTTGTTAAACCCCACATTTATATTTTTAAAATATTATTATTTGTTGTTAAGATATTAAATAAACTCCATATAATATGTTTAGTTAGAACTATTTTTAGCAAGTTGTTATATTTTGTCTACTTACTCATAGGAGTGGTTGTTAGTCTAATACTTATATAAATAATGTATTTTACCATCATTTATTTAACATGAATAAAATCATATTTTATTCTATGAAAAAGGAATATAGTTGTATTTCTTGTGCTTTATCTCCAATTACATTAGAGAGTTATTCAAAACTTAGAACAATCATTATATGTCCATCATGTCCTAAGATAGTGTTACAAACACATAAACATCTTCTAGTGTGAACACGAGCACATTTTTCTCCTACTATAAAAAATATGTCATAGGATACTATGATCCATATAATTTTTTATCATATAAAATAGCTTATGAGTCATGATGATGTTGATGGTTACATTACAACATGTGATTATTCATTAGATTCATATAAACCACATATAATAGTACTCACTCATGATAAGTGATTATTCCCATGTTTGATACACTACCTACATATGAACACCCCCTTTATGGGAAAGTTGGTTATAATTTATATATAATAAAAATCCCATAACTCCCAAATTAGGACCTAATAATGACATGTTTGTTAGTTTACATTAGTTATTTAGGTTATTTATCACATGTTTGATATAGTAAGAATATCCTTTTTCATATGTAAATGCATTTGACATTACATATAATTTATATTTAGGGGACACATGTTATAAATTATGAATGGATGCATATATTCATGGCATTCCTATACCCAAGGATGGTGCCAATGTTGGGGGTATTCTATTGCATAATGTTCATTTTTAGAGGTTATATACTTATATGACCTTTTCATTTATCATATTAAATTACATTTATTTATTAAACATGTCTTGATCTTAGTTATATTGTTTACACTACTACATGTCATGGATATGTTACATTTATATGTTGTGAAATTGACATAGATTGATAGTGTAGACTAGTTTGACATGTTTTATGTTTCATTGTAACTATTTCATTTCCTATAGGATATTTATTGATTATGATTTGTTGGATATTGCCTAAGTATATGATATTTTTTGATTTATTTTATCATTTTATAAATATTTATTTGGGCTCTTACCTTCTCATACTGATTTTATTGATTTTTCATTATATGCCTCTTTCTTTGGGCCCTCACTTTATTATATGACTTTTTAGTTTTATGGACCTTGCTATGTTGTGTGACATTTGATTGTATATTGTGGGTCTATATTTTATTGTGTGAAATTTTATTTTCCTTTGTATGTGACTCTTTCATTGTGTGACATTTGATTTTCCATTATGTGTGGCATATTCCTTGTGTGACATTAAGTGTTATTGCATGTGAATTATTGTGTTAATGATGGACATGACATTGTGTGCTCATGAGTGGATAAATATAGGATTTTTTGATGATTTTACTAAGCTTGTGGTGTCGTGATCCTTATTTGTGTATAGTGTCATAATTCATATCATTTAATTTCATACTTAGTTATTATTTAGTGCTTGTATCAATGATGCTTAATACTGCATACATAATTTATATATCTATATTGACAAAAAAATTGTATGAATTAAATTGAATTTATACTTTGATGATTTACTCATTACTATGAAAACACATTCTCCACATGTTATTACATGATTATTAATGATTACATATTTTTACATAACATGATGTTATTAATTATTTTATTTTGAGATGAGAAATTCATAGGCTACATCCATCACCTCAAAAGGGTGGAATATTAGTGGTATTTTCATATATATTTAAACATATATCTACCTTTTTAAAATATTTTGGGATAGAGTGCATTACTAAAAGAGTGCATATTGGTTTATATTATCAGTTTGCTTTAGATTATGGGATAGATGTTTTTAGATTAGAATAAATATTTAGGGTATATGACATACATATGCACATGTTATATGAACATAAGTAAAAAGTTTTAATATTCAGGATAAAATGGGGTATAAATGTATAAACATTCTATATCATGTTACCACTAGTTGGATTAGACTAAAGGCATGGGCACTATTCATGGGTCCATTATATAAGTTTTATATGTGTTGATGATAAATATGAATTTTATATGATAAACTAGTCTTATAAACTTGGAAAATATCACTCATGTCTCAACCCTTCAAATCAAGACCTTTCTACTATTAAAAGGATCGTGTATAGCATCTCACTATGCCTAAATCTTATCTTATAGTCCAAACCATGTATTATGATTACCTAAATAACCTATAACCTATAATATGCTTAAAATAAAATTTACATTATTCATTTTGAGTTACATATCTTAAACATTTTATTATTATCTTGGACACTACCATATATATTAGGACACTAATATTGATGATAGTGTCCTAGGTCTAATGCTAGTGTCCTTACCTCAAAAACACTCAAATTTTCAAATATTTAGATATATATGGGTCAACATATAGTGATATTTTAATCCACTTGTGAAATTATTTAAAAATATGTATAAATATAAGTCAAATACCATTCATTATCATCAAGTAATATCAAGTAATTTTCAAGCACACATCTAGCTAAAAGCATCTCTCAAGATTAAAAACTTCCATATTATTCCCTATTTCCATATTAGTCATAGGAATAGTATTATTATATGTCTAAAGTGTATACACACAATATTTTTATATTTGATCAATTATTGATACTTTCTCCTATATAGAAAGCCATCGAGTGTCAATCTCTCTAAGTGAATAGCTTAAAGGTTACATCAAAATAGGGGTAGGCAGACCATTGTGTTGATGGATAAATATGTATTACAAGTGCCTAGAGTGTTCAAGAACACTTATCATTGTATAATTCTAATAATTTAGTGTATGAGTTATAGGTTATGATAATACTATTATTTTTTGATGTAATAGAGGCAAAGCAAGTGGACTATTTCATAATATTTATAATGTTTGGTGGTTGGGAGCCACTATGGCCAAATGTTAGTCATTAAAAAATATGAACTATGCTATTTTAAGTATGGTAATTTATGATCAATAACTAATATAAGAACTAATATAAGATGGATATTTATAATGAAAATTAAGCTAGAGTGATCTAGTGAAAAAAAGAGCAAAAGGAAAGTTAGGTAAAGAAGAGATATTATTGATCTTCATTCCAAATATCATGACAAAGCTCAAATATTATCCAAGCATGCACTTAACCAGTGTATGAAATGAATTATCATAAAATCAAATCCTATCAGACATCAAGGAAACATCTAAGGATGGTGTGAAATAATGCAAATAAGAATGGAGCTCATTTTAGAGATTTATTCATTTAAGCAAACAACATTAGCCCAAATGCAATAAGAGTAAGTAAATGAAATAAACTTTAAACTTTAAATTAACCTATAATTGGCATAATTTAATAGCTCTACATTCAAATTTACACATCGATAATTCAACAAGAACCATTCAAATATAGAAATCAAACAAACAAGTGAGAGAGAATCTAGGATAACAAAAGACATAAGAAAGTTTAGATAATCTTAGTAGAATTCCTTACTTATATTAATTGATCAAAAGTTAAAATTAGATATTGGCTCTAAAAAAACTCCTTTTTTCCAAATTAAAATTCTCTTTTTATAGGACTAAAGGAAGCATATCGATCAGTTATATCTAATTATAAAGGTACAAGTGTTAGGACAACTATCCTTTCCATAAATGTGCTAGAATACACTAGACTTTCCCAAATAGACTGACCTATAGGCAATGTGATTTTACAAGTTTCACATGCCTTTATAATAGAATATTTATTTTCAAAGTATAGAATCTTAATTACAAAAAAATATTCCTATCTTAACCAACTTGGGGGCCCTTGTGCTATTGCAATCTTTTGCCTTCCCTGTAAGATCTTCATTATATAAAGTTTGTCATTGATAATATGGAGATCGATTATAAGTTTCATGAAAAACTATTTTTAGTGATATCCTAGGCTATTTAGATCATTTTCATCCCTTTTCAAAGCTTGTTTGATGCCATTGACATTTCTTATCTTCTCCTCTAAAGATAAAAGCAAACCCATGACCTTCTTATTATCATCCACTATTTTTCTTTGTCCTTGGTTGCTTACCTATTGCATGAATTAAGTAGTTATGTTCTTGAAATCCTCATTAGTTATTGAGCCCAAGGGACTAAGTGTGGTAGGATCCTTGATCAATCAATCCAAAATGTGTAACATTTTATCTTCTTGTTTCTTGAGTTACTTGGAAATGTCCTCCATTTTCTTGGACCAACAACTCTAGGCTTTAATTTTATCAATTAATATGGTCATAGCCATATTAAGGTGGGATAAGCTAACTATCATGAATCTATGTATTTTATATTTATTCAAGACCTTGATCAAATCCTTTACTTGTAAGATTTTAGCCTAACATTGGCCAACATGGCTTGAAGCCTTAATACTTTATTTTCTTATTACATCTTACTTGGTTCTGACTAACTTAAAAAATTGAATAAATCAGTCATGGTGTCTTCAAATTTATTGAACTTATCTTCTTGAATTAACAAGATGGATTGTTATTTCAGGTTCTTATTCTATTATAGGATTCTTTGATCATTATCTATAATTAGTTTGACTAGGCCTAAGATAATTCAAGGACATTTTATTCAAAGAATGGATCTTCACCAAGATTCTATCCTCTAACTAGAGTCAATCCCACAAAAGGTTCCACTTTTTGTAAAGTGAATTCCTCTCCTCCAATCATGGATTTATTCTTTGTTACCCTTTATAGGCTTGTCATGGTTGGGTAAAATTTGAAAGTAACTAAAGATTCTATCATTTTGAGAGATAAGGTCTCTACTTATACTCCACTTGATTCTCCTAGAGCAATCATTATTATCTCTTCCTTTTTTTTCAATGTAATTATCCATTGTTTGGCCTTAAATTGTACTAAATAATGGGTTTCTTGTACCAATGCCCAAGGATGGTTCATGGAAGGCACCTTTTGAAATTTTCCACAAATGAGCCATTGAGGAATGGTTAGGCCTTGAATCAAGTTTTCCTCACTAAAGAGATTAACTTCACTTAAAGGATGAGTGAATGTTACCTTGGGCTTCTTAACCTTTACTGGGATAATGGAAAATTCATCTTTTATTTTGGGGGAGGTATATAAGAACTAGGTCCATCAATTCCTTACCCTTTTCCCCTTTGAATATCTCCACTTATTCCTCCTTAGACTCATAGGATAATGATAGCAATTTTAGAGAATATTAAATTGTTTCATAGGGTCTAGTGCTACCACATTGATTTATTCCACTGGTGATCCATGCTCCTCTTCTTGAGTTAAGGAAGATGTAATTTCACCAAGCCTTCTCTTCTTTAGCCTTTTCTCAATTGTGCCTCAAGTCTAGATTCTATTTGTAAATAGGTTAGTGGAGGTCTAGAAGGTGCACCACTTAGCAAATGGCACTACCTTGGCCCCAATTTTCATTTATCGTTGTCTCCTTTTTGCTCTCTCTATATTTTGGACTTTGTTTTGATGTTGTGATTATTCAACCTATAGGTTACCTTGAAGAAGTAAGAGGCATTTATATATATGGGGTCAAAAGTACCATCTTGATGATTATATGGTACATTGATTCCCTTGGCCTTTAAGTGTTCTTTATACATTCCCTATGGATCCCACTACCTTAGATCATCCACTTGGAGATTAAAAGAGTTCTTATGTTTGGAAGAAACCAATATGTTGTCCCACTATGAAAAATTAGTCTTTTTAATGTTCAAGGGGAATCTATGAATTAGTCCTTTCCTTTTGGTTTTGTATAAACCATCTATTACATTACACAATTAGTAATCCACCTCTTGTTCAACCAATTTGTTTGGCACATGGACTAGTAATCTAAGGGGAGTGTATTGTGTTCCTTCAATATTGATTATTATGCAATATAGATACAAAAATATATATCCCATGGCCTTAATTGATTATTTGGTCAAGGGGTTGACCCTTTGTATGTGCTTTCGAGTTATGTCCTCATTTAGGGCTAGATAAACATAGTCATATATGAATTGGATGTGGTCATTATATTTAAATATGTGAAATTTTGAATAGTATTGGGAGACTATTCATATCCCATTAGGTGACCATTATCTTAGGTTGGGTATATTTGTGGTAACAAACAAGGCATCTATGAGTTAGGACATCATGTAGAACTAGTTCCTAGTTCTCTTATTAATCGTAAATATTTGCTAGCTCAAAAAAATATTAACCACTTCACCAATGGGAGGGGTGAGCTCCATTTCAATCATAAAATATACTAAGGGCACCAAAATCTTGTCCACATATGTGGTCGTTCAATTTCAACATATCTTATTCATCAAAGTCATGATCATTCTTATCCCAAGTCTGAATTATTGATGGGAGTGTTTCCATTGAAATCTAAAAATACCTAATTTATATAATATAACCATTAGTCAAGGATGGTATTCAAGTCATTTTCCTTGTCCCAATTATTTATTGTGGTTTTGTTTATTTGGAGTTAAAGTAGATTATAATAGTTTTCAAATGTTGTGGCAAAAATATAATCTATATTACTATGAGTATGTTTATTGACTAACATGCCCTTATCACTTTTAGCATCACTAAAAATAGGACAGAGAATATCTATGTAATCCAATACCTCAAGTTTTGTTGTGGTGTAATGGATACCTATTATTTAAATGGAAACTACGTCATAGTAGATCCTTCTCACTGACACATTCTTCACCTCTTCTCTTATGATGGGTTGTTGGTTCTCAATGGTCCAAAAACAAGCTCGACCAATTATTGTCCCTAGTATTTAAAGTTATGGCATCAAATTATGTATCGTTGAAAACTTTGCCTTCTATGTTTGAGGTTAGATAGAGCTCTACATCTTCTCTAGATATAATTTTATTGGTTTCCATAATTATAAGTCTCTCTTATTTACTTATCAATAATCTATAATTTAATTATACATCAACTTATCTTGCTTAAATAATAATCCAATTTTTTTTCTTGATTATGAGGATCATAGGGTTGAACTAGGGATTTTAGATGTGTTAGGGTTTTTTAGATGTTCCTTACAGTGATTTAATAGTGGTATTTTATTAAACTTACGTGAGCTTCATGAATTATATTTTGATTAAATTTTTGCATTTATATCTTTGTATCTCCTGAGTCCCCAAAATCTCTTAAATTGATTGGTTTAGCTTATGTGGCTCCACCATAGCATCCTATGGCATTTTCATGGCACTTTTCTCATGAATATTTTAAAAATGACCATTGTATTTTGAAAATTCCACATTTTTCTCACCCCATAAAATTTATTTACATAGATTAATGTGGATCATTGATCTAGATCCAAGAACTTGAACACCATTGGATTCTTTCTTCATTTCCCATGGTCATGACACTTATCACTTCCACATTCATTCTTAATTTTAAATTATTAATATGTACTATTGATCTTTATTATATAAATACATCAACCTCCATTGATCTTAATCCACTTGATTATGCATCTCACTCTATGGGCCATTGATCAGGGTGTGTACTTGTGAACACATACCGTCAATCTTCAAAAGGTGCTCAATATTTAATTCATGGCTCATAGATATACCACATTTCATCTTTGTGTGTGTCCTTTACTTTTAAATTCTTAATACATGACATTTGATCATGTTTGTATGAGAAAATGTAGACTATTAGATCTTGATCCATAGGGGAAAACATCATTGACTGATCAATGTTCTTTGGGTGTGAATGTGACACTTATCAAATTATTGTTTATCTTAAGGCTCCATTAAAGTCTTGAATTTATGTGCATAATTGGATAAATTCTAATTGATTAAATGCATGTCATCAATCCTCATAATATACTTGAGCTTTAACCTAAGGTTAGGGTCTTTTATTTAAATTTCACACCATTAGATCTCAATCATCTAAGCAAATGTGGACCATTGATCTTGCAAAAAAAATGATGTTTAAGTCAGTGCATGGGAACATAAATTTTAAGCTAAAGTCTTAGACTAATGTTTTAATTAATATTAATAAATATGAATAAAGCTTTAGGCTAAAGTCTTAAGCTAAGATTTGAAGCATATTAAAGTAGACCCCATGAAATAAAAGACCTATCCTAAGGTCCTAGCCTAAGGTATGTATTAATAAATATGGTAAACCTTAGGGTAAGGATTTAGTATAAGATTTATAATAAAGGGACCATGCACTAGTTAGACCATGCTAATAATAAAATATACTTGGAGGCCACATGACATAGAGGGATTGAGCATAAGATTTTTATCCTAAGGTTTGGTCATGTTGAAAAATAAGACTAAGTCTTAGGATAAAAATTGAAGTAAGTCCATGGCATAATTGGAATCTTTCCATGTAAAATTTTCCCACCAAATTTGAATTGAATTCAAAGGGCATGAGATAGGGTAATTCAAGTTAGGGTTTTAAGATGATCAAACATGAATTCACCTTGATTTCAATAGACCAAAGGTTAGTAAAAGATCAAATCATTATTAAATCATAAAACCTTGATTTTTTTCATTCCAAATAAACTCCATTGGATTTGTGACTTTTAACATAAATATCAAGTATTATAAACATTAGAAGGGGTGAAACCATGATCATCATGTTCATTAATCCAAATGAGAGTTATGAGCAATGTGCAAACATGCTATATATATATATATATATATATTGATCAAGTGAATTTTGAATTATAAGGTACAAATTTGAACAATTTGACATAAGAGTACCCATTTTTTAGAAATGGGGGTATGTTGACCTCAAAAAATGGTGACTTCTGAGGGAAACATAACAATATTTTTGAAATTTAGAGAATCAAGTTTAGACTAATAATCAAGTTACTTATTCCATTTTATCAATAACCATTATTAAGATTAATTAATGGTTAAACAAATCTTTAAAATGTAGAATTATGACCAAACATCAAGACAATCCATGATATGTGTGTTATTTTATTCCACTTATAGTTTACTATAGGATTTGGAGAACAACATCTAGGTTCATGAATTTAATCATTAATACTAGCTTTCAACATGTTTAGATATTAATTAAGAATCATGTTTTGGGTTAGGTAAGGATTGGGCATTACTTTTATACTAGTCAGACACCCATAACCCTGATAGAGATGCCTTTAATTCCACTCTAGGCCTTGTTACACTACTATCCAGGCATTCATATCCCTAGTGGAGATTACCATAATAACCTTTGCTTAGAAAGCTCTTGAATTTTGTAACAAGGTTCTTATTTTTTTTATCTTTCAAATCATTTTGACTTTCTAGAAAAGGTTGGGAATTAGGTTAGTTAGGTTTAGGGATTTCATCAAGTGTTTGGTCTTTAGACAATCATCCTTGGTTGTAAACCTTGTCCCAGGAAATTAATCTTTTTAAAGTGCAAGCATGACTTTATCCTAATAATAAATTATTTTACCCTACATGTGAATTTTTTCTTAGAACCAAACTCTGATGATAAAAAAGGTTATAATCTCAAGTTTTAGTTAACCTATTTATTATTCTTTATTAGTTTATCTAAACTATAACATTGAGCTCATATCTCAATAACCCATGATCAACCAATGTAGAGAGAGCATATGTGTATTCTTGAATTGTGAGGTTTCTTTGAGAAATCATATGAATCTTGAGTTGAGTGTTTTTCTAAAATAACTTATTGGGGGAAAGGAACAAATCAAAGAAATAAAAAAACAAAATAGAAAGTAGATAAACAAATAAACATATACAAACATATGTACAAACAAGGGACATGAAGGAAAGAACAAAAAGAAATTAAACTAGCTTACCTATACTAACTTTAACTAGTATTATAGTAATTCCATGAAGAATCTAGGTGGGATAGTAATGAATTAGTTCTTGAGGTATTTCCCATTGGTGGGCAGGGTGAACTCTACTCCTTGTAAGTATTTTATCTTGGAAGTGTTGTCTCCAAGTATCTCGACTATCTGGTAGGGACCTATCCATAGAGGTGTGAACTTCCCATGTTTACCTTTAGGCCCATATGCCTTGTCCAAAATAATAACCAAGTATCCTTTCCTAAATAAATTTATTTTTGAATGTTTATTAAACCACCTCTTGACTATGGCTTGGTGTTTACTAAAATTGGTAAAAGCCTCTTTTCTTGTATCCTCCATCTGTATGATATCTAAAAACCTTGATCTTACAAATTCTTGGTCTTACTCCATGTATTATTACATCAAATTATATATTGACATCTTGAGGGTGATGGGGAAGATGGGTTATTAACCATAAACTTGAAATAATGGTTATTCTTTGAGATATTTTTTGATTCTAGTTCCATCTACCCAAATGACACACTTAAGTATCTTATGCCATGTTCTAGGTTTATCATTTACAAAATGATATATAGCCTTCATCAAGTTCTTATTTATTGATTTAGATACCCCATTACCTTGAGGATAATGGTTTGATGATAAATTGAGGATGATGTTGTTAATATATGCTCATTCTATCATCTCTATGGATATAAAAGTAGATCCATTATCACAGACTAGAGATATAGGTGTCCCAAACCTGGTTCATATGTTTTCTTATTAAAAATTGATCACCTCTTTAGTCCTAAACTATTTAATTACCACTCATTCAATCCATATAGTGCATTAGTTAGTAGTAGTCAATATGTACTTGTGACTATTAGAGGAATTAGGGTTAATGACCCCCATAAAATCTATCCCCCATTGGGCAAAGTGTTTATCAATCATTATTGGTTTTTGTGGCATGCCTACCTTAGGCTCTTTGGTGTTGAATAATTGACATGAATGGCACTATCTCACATGTTTGTGAGTATCCTTGAAGATTGCAGGCTAGTAGTAACCATTCCCTAATATTTTATGTGTTATAGTCCTCTAGGATGGATGTCCACTTCTTAATTTTTCATGGAAGGTGCTCATGATTTTAGCTACTTCACTCCTAGAAACACATCTCAAGTAAATGCTTTCAAAGTTATTCCTATACAACATTCCATCTTTGATTATAAAGTGAGATATCTTGAGCCTTAGAGCTCTCATTTGTTCTTTACTTAACCCTACCAAATAATAACCATTTATTGGCAAGTGGATAATGGGATCATACCAATCATTAGGTCTAAAACATTATTTACCTACCTGCATAACACTTAGCTTGGGGTTAGTATTGGAAATCAATTGGATCAAACCTTGACACCTTACCAATTTGGTAGTCTTCATCTCAACATCATACTTTTGGAGTACAGACATCTAATTACCTCTCCTTTCTCCTATTTCATTTTGACTTAACATTAGCTTGATGTCATGGTTTGGTATAATAGTATGCACCTTATTCCTAATGATATAATTCTTTAAAATTTTTGTTGCCTTGACCAAATCACATGCTTGCTTGTCAATTAAAGGGTAGTTTAACTTGACATTTTAAAGGTCAGTACTCATAACATTTATTATACAATCACATCCATCCATTTTTTGATTTAAAACTATATCTATTATATGATCTAAAGTAAAGGAGTAATGATAAAAAACTTTGGTGAAGTTTGGACTTATTAGTACATGGGTTTGTCCAATTGCCTCTTTGATGTCTTTGAAATCTTTCTTTGTCTCTTCATTCCAAGTGATCTTATCATCTTTATTCAACATGTCATTCAAAATTTTATCTATTTTTGTAAAACCAAAAATAAACTTTCTTACAAAATTTATTTTACCAAAGAATGACTTTTATCCCTTCCTACTATTAGGGGGCTCTATATTAGATATTGCATTTACTGTCTATAGAGATTCCATCCTTAGTGATAACATGCCCTAATAGTTTTTTCTCAATAACATGGAAATTACTTTTTGTTGGGTTGAGAGATATCACATACCTTATGTATCTTTTAAATACTTATTGTAGGTGCATAATATGATCCTCCCTATTTTTAGAAAAGATAGTCAGATCATCCATATATATGATAATGCACTTACCTAAAAGACCTTGGAAATATTGATCCATAGCCCTTTAGAAGGTTTTGCCTAAATTTACAAGCCTAAAAGGCATTCTATTGGAGGAAAGCATACCCCACTTGGTATTAAAAGCATTTTTGTCATGTCTTCTTGATTTAGCAATACTTGGTTATACCCTAAAAAACCATTAAGAAAGGACATCATGGTAGAACCAGAAACAATTTGTATTACGTAGTCAAGAGAAGGTAGGGAGTAATTATCTTTCTCAGATGATTTATTTAGGTTTCTAAAATCAATGCACAACCTAATTTCATTATTTTTCTTATAAACAAGGACTAAATTAAAAAACCAAGTGGAATTCCTAATGGGAAACATAATCTTGGCATCTAAGAACTTATTGACCTCTCTATATAAAAGTGGTTCTAAGACTAGGTTGATAAGCCTCTAATTTTTCCTAAAATGTTTAAATTTTTATTTTAAAGGTATGGTATGAGTTATAACCTTTAGATCAAATATCTTTAGCTCATCATAGGACTATGATATGATATATTTATATTTGGTCAACATTTCTTTGGATCTTTTGGATTCAATGGTTGTACATGTTGTACCAATATTAACCAGTTGAGCTTGACCTTAAAATCCAAGATCAATTACATTATAATCCTTCCCACTTAATTTTGGAACCTTGGTATCCTCAGCTAGTCTATTTGAATCAAGGAGCCTCTCTAAGGATATCATGCCTTTGGGGATATTATTTTCATTTAATTAAATGACCTTGTTATCAAGTTTGATTTCAATGTTTTCATCATCAAGGAGACTGGCTTCATCAGCAATGTGACCCTCAAATACTCCTAAACTAGTTAGGAAGTATATGATCTATTGATCATCATTAAATACCTACAAATGGTTGACACTATCTAACATTGAGGGACATGAGATTAATTTAATTGTAAGGTTTTGTAACTTGGAACTTTGATTGGGCATGAGTTTGGCTATAGATGAAGCAAGTTCATTAGCAACCTTGTTTTCTTCCCTAGGGATTGACACAATGTTGAAAGCATCAAAGAATTCAATTAATTCCCACACTCTAAATTTATATTTTTTGAGATAGGACAATTTGCATTGATATTTACTCTTGACCTGATTGATCACTATTTCAAAATCACCAAAAAGTAATAGTTCCTTGGCCTCATGCTTGATTGTAAATTATAATCCAAGAATAAGGGCTTCATACTCAGCCAAACTATTGGTTTATGGTAACTAAAGTTTGTAAGAGGCATTGTATTGTTTCCAAATGGGATTTATTAACACCACTTTTACTCTAAAACCTAATTTTCACCTAGCACCATCAAAATAAAGCTTTAATAATCCAAGAAAAGCATGAGAAGTTTTAGAGTTACATACCTTTGCAGTGTCAAAAGTGTAAACACCAAGATTTGAGCTAACCATGTTGACCCTATCATTGATTATATTGTATGCAATGATCATATGCTTCATTTTAGGCTCCCTTTCTATCCTGATTTGGTTTGGGACTCCCTTCCAAGGCAACCACATATGTGAACAATTTGTTGACATATAAATATTCAAGATCATAGTCTAGTCTCTACTCAATAACATCACATAAGCATTAAGGATGTCAAATACTTACATATAAATGAATTATTTTATCCTTGGTTATGAGGAAATCTACATGTGGACATTCAAAAATTCACTAATCACTTTGACTCTTGATTTATCTCATTGAGTTTAACTCTATCAGTATTAATGGGAGTCAAACCTAATCATTCACAAATTCCCTTAGGTATTATATTTGTATATGCACCATAATCTATCAAATAATTATGCAAATTTTTACCAAATATCCTAATTTTAAGTAGGAAAGGAAGAACATCTACCTTAATTTTGTGTATTGCAACATTAGCATGTATAGACTTTTAAGACTTAGCAGGTTTTTTAAATAAAGATTCCAACAAAAGATCTCTCTCTCTATTCAATAGTTTTTGTCAACTCAGGTAAGGTAATGTTAGCTTTGATATTATTCATGTCCTCTACTATGTTATACCCAGTCCTATTGGAAGAACTAGATGTATTAACATTGGGTTTATAAGTACTTCTTTTAAGATGCTCTAGATTGTTATCTGAGGTAGTATTAGGAGGAGTCTCAAAGTTATCTGGAGGAGTTGAAGTAGTCAATGGTTAATTATTCTCCCAATTTATCAGAGGATAAGTCTTCTAAAAAATTTATTAAAAGCATGAATCCCTTCAGGAATATCCTCAACCTCATAGTATTCTTAGAAATGGAACTCAATGTCTCCACCATGAGAGTTGAATCAACAGATTTAGATGAACTTGAGGAACCAAATGTACCTACATCACAATCCTTATTATGGATAAATTCAAAAGTATCAAATTCTTATTATAAGTCTTCAATTTCATTACAAAATTCAACACAGTCTATTTCCCCATGCTTAGAAGTGCAATGAAATCGATAATAGTTAGGTAAAATAACATCAGTGAGATTTATATCAGGTACATCTTTACTAATAGATGGTTCATTATTCTTGTTTTTTTGGTAACTATCATTCTAATTTTTTTTAGTGGGTCTATTGAACCTTTGAAAATAATAATTCCTACCAAATTTATCTCTAGTATTGCTTACTTGATTTTTCAACTAAAAGAAGTCAGTGTTAACATTTTAAACCATCTTGAGGATAGAATCACTCTCATTATTTAGATCTTTAAAATTATGAACTTGTGTACTAGAAATGGTTGTAGGCATTAAATATTTATAATTCTATGGATGAGATCCATTGGCATCATTGTTTAGGAATCTTAGGTTGATTAGGATGAACATGTCTCAAAGGCAGTTAGTTCAAGACTAGGAGTTGGTTCAAGGAAAGCATATTTTGGTTAGTATTAGGAACAACATTAAAAATGGTTAAATGTGGATTAACATTAGGAATCAAGTATGCCAATTATCCTTGGAGTTGTATCTAGTCATTATTGATCATAGCCTTGGCATAAGCTAAAGCTAATGTGTTCATGGGCCCAACAACACTCTTTATAAACACATAAGTCATAGGATCTAAGGCATCCTTATAGATTTCTAAGGCTAAAGACTCATCTGGTCTATAAGGATCTATGGTCCTACTAAACATTTTTTGGAACCTAGCATTGAAAGATATTATGGGCTCATTTGTATCCCTTTTCACTGTGGTGAATTACTAGTACATGATACAAGGACTAATGATTTTACTAAATTGGTCAATAAAGACATTGTTAAAATCAACACAACTAGTAATGTAATTTTCAAGGAGGTCTATAAACTATTCATATGAAGAATATTTAAAATTAAAAATAAATATTCTACAATGACATCTTCATGAGTCACATTCAACAATCTTAATACAACTTTGAAACTCTAAATGTGTTCTTCAGTAGTTATAATGCCACTAGGACAAAATTTTGGTAAGTACTTTTTAAGATTATTAGGAAGGTCATGTACCATACCTAGCACATTTATTGAAGAAACACATAGCAAAGCCATACCTTGATAGGGATTAAACATAGGAGCACTCTAGATTGGCGAAGTTAGAAAAGACTTTGAAAGTTTACACTTACCTTTGTCCTGCCTAGTTCTTCTATGAACTTCTAATGAAACCAAAGGTTCTCTAGTTTTTGAATGTGACCTTGTCCTAATTCTTGGTGATTCCATCTTCTGGGCTTTGAATCCTATTTGAAATATGATGTGCCAATTTTATCTCTATAGGGAACAATGATCAAACTTTCACATTAAGCAAATTTTGTAAAGCTTTATATAAAGGATGATAAAGGTTATTAATATTTAACTAAGTTAGCTCAAAGATATATCCAAATATGTAAGTATGATCAATATTTACATTTTTAATCTAAAATAAATGCAATATTAGCAAGGGATATATCAATATTTAATCAAAATAGCTATTACTAACCTCAAAACTTAAGCCATCTTTACCATAATTTAGCATATACCTTCAAAAAACATTGATCTTTGTCTAAAAGAAGCACACAGATGGGTCAAAGACTATAAAGATCAATGATATTTACATAATTAAACAAATATTGACACAATTGTGCATAGGTTACACAAACATTTGAACATAATTCACAAAAATGAGCAAAGATACTTTAAATATGCAAATATATAATTGGGCCTTCCTTCTAGTGCTAGTATAATCTCCCCTATTGATGACTGAATATGTATCATAGGTTCCCATAGTGTTCAATAAAACTTATCATTTTATAATTATAATAATTTAGTGCATGAATTATAGGTTGTGGTTATCCTATTATCTATTGATGAAATAGAGGCAAAGCAAGTGGATTGTTTCCCAATATTTATAATGTTTGGTGGTTTGGAGCCACCATGGCCAAATGTTCGTATATAAAAAATATGAAGTATGTTATGGTAAGGATGGTGAAATATGATAAAGAACTAATCTAATATAGATATTTATAATTAAAATTAATCTAGAGTGATCTTATTAAAAGAAAGAACAAAAGGAAAGGTAAGACAAAGAAGAGATATTATTGATCTTCATTCCAAATATCATGACAAAGTTAAAATATTATCTATGCATGCACTTAACCAATGTATGAAATGAACTAACATAAGCTCAAATCCAATTAAATATTAGGAAAACATCTAAAGATGATTTGAAATAATGTAAATAAGAATCAAGTTCACTTTAGAGATTTACTCCTACAAGCAAACAACATTAGCCTAAATGCAAGAAGAGTAAGTAAATGAAATGAACTTAAAACTTTCAATTAACCTAGAATTGACATGATTTAATAGATATACATTCAAATGTACACATCAATAATTGAATAAAAACCATTAAAATCTAGAAATCAAAACAAACAAGTGAGAAAGAAGTTAGGATAATAAAAGACATAAGCAAGTTTGGAAAATCTTTGTAAACTTCCTTTCTTATAATAATTGCTCAAATGTTAAAATTAGATTTTGGCTCTAAAAAACCCCCTTTTTCCAAATTTTAATGATCCTTTTATAGTATGAAATGAAGCATGTCGATCATTTATATCTAATTACAAAGGTAAAAGTGTTAGAACAATTGTGCTTCCCATAAATGTGCTAGAATATACTAGACTTTCCCAAATGGACTAACCTATAGGCAATGTGATTTTATAAGTTTCACATGACTTTACAAAATAATATTCCTTTTTTTCAAAGTATACAATCTTAATTAAAAAAGAATATTCCTATCTTAACTAACTTGGGGGCACTTATGTTGTCACTATATTTTACCTTTCCTATAGGATCTTCATTCTATAATGTTGCTCATTGATAGTCTAGAGATCGATGATAGGTCTCATAAATAACTCTTTTTCTTGATTTTCCAAGCCTTTGAGATCCTTTTAAGCCCTTTCTAAAACTTTCTTAATGGCCCTAGCATTTCCCAGCTTCTCCTCTAAAGATAAAATCAAGCCCATGTCCTTATTATCAACCCCTATTTTTCCTTATCCTTGGCTCCTTACCTCTTACATGAGTTGAGTAGTTATGTGCTTAAACTCCTCATTAGCTATCAGTTTAAAAGGACTATGTATCATAGGATCCTTGATCAAGCTATCCAAAATGTGTAACAATTTATCTTCTTATTACTTTAAATCCTTGGAAATGTCCTCTGTTTGCTTGGAATTACTGCTCAAGGTTATGATTTTATCAATTAATATGGCCATATCCATATTAAGGTGGGCTAGGATAACTGTCTTGAATCTATGGATTTGATATTTAGTCAAGACCTTGATCAAATCTTTTACTTGGTAGTTTGAATCCCTCCATTGGCAAACTTTGCTTATATCCTTAGTACTTTGTTTTATTATTGCCTCCTAATTAGTTCTAAATCACTTTAAAAGATTGAATAAATTAGTCATGGTTATTCAAATTTCCTAAACCTATCTTCTTAAATTGATAAGATGGATTATTATTGTAGGTCCTTGTTCTACTACAGGATGCCTTTAATTAATGTATATAATTAGTCTAACTAGGATTGAGCTAATTCAAGGAAATTTTTTTCAAATAATGGATCTTTTTCAGGATTCTATCCTCTAATTGGAGTCAATCCCAAAAAATGTTCCACTTTTTGGAAAGTGAATTCCTCTCCTCCAATCATGGCTTTCTTCTCAATTACCCTCTACAAACTTTTAGTTGTTGGATCAAATTTGAAACCAAATAAATATTCAATCATTTTGGGAGTTAGGGTCTCTACTTATGCTCCACTTGATTCTCCTAGAGTATTCATTCTTTTTACATCCTCCTTATGCAATAAAACTATCCATGGTTTAGCCTTCTCATGTACTAGAATATTAGTTGCTTATACCAATGCCCAAGGATGGTGCATATTAGGCACCTTTTAAAATTTTCCATAAATTAACCATTCAAGAATGGTTGGGCCTTAGATAAAGTTTTCCTCATTGAAGAGATTAACTTAACTCAAAGGATGAGTGAAGGTTACCTTTAGGCTTTTTATCCTTTACTAGGATAATGGCCAATTCAACTTTTATTTTAGGGGGTCTATAGGATATAGGTCCATCACTTCCTTCCCCTTTTCCTCTTTTTCTATGTCCACTTCTTCCTCCTTATACTCATAGGCTAATGATATAAATTTTAGATAATATTAAATTATTCCAATAAGTTATAGTGTTACCACATGTATTTCCTCCACTAGTTATCCATGATCCTCTATTTGAGTTAAGGAAGATGCAATTTCATCAGGCCTTATCTCCTCTAACATTTGCTCAAGTTGTGCCTTAGGTCTATATTATATCTATAACTGGGATGGTGGAGGTCTAAAAGCTGAAACACTCAACAAATAGTAGTACCTTGGCCCCGATTTCCATTTATCATCATATCTTTTTTGCTATCTCTGCATTCTAGACTCTAGTTTTATGTTGTGCTTCTTCAACCTGTAAATGACCTTAGATAATGAAGAGGCATTTTTATATATGGGGTCAAAATCACCAACTTAATTATCATATGGTACATTCATTCCCTTGACCTTCAAGTTTTTCTTAACCTTTGCCTATGGATCCCATTGCCTTAGATTATCCACTTTAAGATTGAAAGAGGTCAAGTGTTTGGAGATAGCCTCTATGTTACCCCAGTATGCAAAATAGTCTTTCCAATGTTCAAGGGGAAGTTATGAAGTAGTCCCTTCATCTTGGTTTTGCACAAATCATCAATTCCATTGCAAAATTGGTAAGGCACCTCTTATTTAGCTAACTTATTTAGCACATGGACTAATAATCTAAGTGGAGTGTAATTTGTTCCTTTAATTCTAATTATTGTGTAATCTAGACATAACCAGATGTCTTCCATGGCCTCAACTAATTTTTTGGTCAATGAGATAACCCTTTGCATTGGGTTACCAATTATGGCCTAATTTAGGGCTACATACACATAGTCACATATAAACTAGATGTGGTCCTCGTATTTGAATATGTGAAATTTTTAATAGTATTAGGGGACTATATATATCCCATTAGGTGATCATTCTCTTAGTTTATGGATATTTATGGTAGAAATGAAGGAATATAAGAGGTAGGACATCATGTATAATTGGTTCTTAATTCTCTTATTAACTACAAAGATCTGTCTACTCAAAAAAGTGCTAACCACTTCACCGAATGAAGGGGTGAGATATTTCTCAATCATAAAATAGAGTAAGTGCACCCAAATATTTTCCACATATGTGGTGGTTGAATTTACACATATACTATTCATCAAAGTCACGATCATTTTTATCCCAAGTCTAAACTGAATGATAGGATTCTTGCCATTGAAATCTAAAAATACCTGATTTATAGAATATAACCATAGGGAAAGGATAGTATTCAAGTCATTTTACTTATCCAAATTATTTATTGTGGTTTGGTATATTTGGGGTTTAGGTAGCTTATAATAGTTTTTAAATGCTATGGAAAAAATATAAGTTATATTCTTGTATGTTCATTGATTAACATGCCCTTATCAATTTTACCAACTATAAAAATAAGAGAGAGAACATATATGCAATGTAATACCTTGGGTTTTGTTGTAGCATAATGGACACCCATAATTTGAATGTAAACTATGTCATAGTAGATCCTTCTCACTGACATGTTCTTCCCATCTTCTCTCATGATGGGTTGTTGGTTCTCAATGGTCTAGAAAAAACTCAACCAATTATTGTTCCTAGTATTTAAAGTTATGACATCTAATTATGTATCTTTGAAAAATAGTCCTTCTACATCTGAGGTCAGATAGAGATATACATCTTCTTTGGATTCATGTTTATAGGATACCATGGCTATAATTCTCTCTAAACTACTTACCAACTATCTACAATTCAATTCTAGATCAAATTATCCTTGCTTAAATGACAATCCAACTTTATGGCTCTATTATGATGATCACAGGGTTGAACTAGGGCTTCTAGATATGCTAGGGGTTTTCTTAATATACATTATAGTAATTTAATGATGGTAACACTTGAAATTATGTGAGCTTTGTGACTCATATTTTGATTATATTTTTACATTTATACCTTTGCATCTCTCAGGTCCCCAAAATCTCTTGAACTGATTGGTTTAGCTTACATGGCTCTATCATGGCATCTTGTGGCATTTTTGTAGCACTTTGATCATTAATATTTAAAAAATGACCATTATCTTTTGAAAATTCCACATTGATCTTACACTATCAAATTTATTTGCATGGATCAATGTGGATCATTGATCTAGATCTAATACCTTGAACACCATTGGTTGCTTGCTTCATTCACCATAGTCATGACACTTGTCATTTATGTATTCGATATAACTTTTCAATGCTTGATACACACTATTTATCTTGATTAGATAGATCCATCACACTCTATTGATATTGATATACTTGATTATGCATCTCTCTCTATCAGCCATCAATTGAGATGTTTATGTGTGAATGTGAATCATCAATCTTTAAAAGGTGCTTGAGCTTTAATTCATGGCCCATATATATGACACATTTCATATCCACATTTATCCTTGAATTTTCAATGCTTTCTATGCACCATCTAATCATCTTCATATGATCAAATGTAGACCATTAGATCCTATTCTATAGGGTTGAACATCATTGGTTGCTCAATGTTCTTTTGCTATGAGTGTGATACTTGTCACCCTCTTGCTTGTATTAGGTCTCAATTGAAATCTTGACTCAATGCACATCATTGGATCAATTCTAATTGAGCAAACATGTGTCATTGATCCTTAAAGAATTCTCAAACTTTAACTTAAGGTTAGGGTCCTTGGTTTTATGCTCACACTGTTAGATCTTGATCGTTAGAGCAAATACATACCATTGATCCTAAAAATAAAATTATGTTTAAGTTAGTGCTTAAGAACATAAATTTTAAGATAAAGTCTTAGATTAATGATTTAAATTGTATTAATAAATATGAATAAAGCTTTAGGATAAATTCTAAGCTAAGATTTGAAACATACTAAAGGGAACCCCTTGAAATAAAATACCTAGCCTAAATTCTTAACCTAAATTTTTTATTAATAAATACTATAAAACTTAAGGTAAGGCTTTAGTATAATATTCATAACAAAGGGACCATGTGCTAGTTAGACAATGTCAACAATAAAATAGACTAGAAGGTTGTAGGACATAGAGGGACTGAGCATAATATTTTTAGCCTAAGGTTTGGTCATGTTAAAAAATATGACTAAGTCTTAGGATAAAAACTAAACTAAGTCCATGGCATAATTGGAATGTTCCCACATAAAATGTTGTCACCAAATTTGAATTTAATTCAAAGGGCATGAGCTAGGGTAATTAGAGTGAGGGTTTTAAGTTGATCAAACATGAATTCAAATTGATTTCGATAGACTGAGGTTAGTAAAAGATCAAATCATTAGTAAATCATACAACCCTATTTTTTCTCATTTCAAATGGACTCCATTAGAGCTATGACTTGAAACATAAATATCAAGTATTAGCAAATTTAGGAGGGTGAAAACATGATCATCATTTTCATTAATACAAATGAGAGTTATGAACAATGTACAAACATGCTATATATATTATGATCAAGTGAATTTTCAATTCTAAGGTATAAATTTACACAACTTGACACAAGGGTCCCCATTTTTAAAAAATGGGGGTATGTTGACCTCAACACATTAGTGATTATCAATATTTTTATTCCCTATACCACTACTTAAAACTAGCACAAGTCTTTCCTATATATTTATCTAAGCTTTGACACCTGCCTAACATACTCCTCAAAGAAACTCACCACCTAAAGTAAATCCTACCTAAGCCAAAACCTATATTTGGCATCCTCCAAACATAGTTGAATGGGTTAAACTGATTCTAGGAATTGAGCACATTATGGGACTAAATTAATCTAGTTGACTTAATCTGACACTAATTACTCTATTTCCTAAATAATTGGGTTAATTAGGCCAATTATGTCTAAACTTTTGAAAAGGTTTAGGTTTATATCTAAATATATAAACACATCCTTAAAACCACTAAGAGAGAGAGAAAGATAGAGATAATCAATAATTTATGCTTCTTTACAATCTATTCTTCCATAATAATACTTGAGGAGTCACTGCTTATTATTTAAACTTGGAGATAAGAATATTATCTTGTGAAAATGTCTTAGATGCATAAGATAAGTCTTATAGCCTAGAGATGACCTATCTTTATGATCCTTACAAACCAAAACAATCTCTTACAAAGAAACATTGGCCAAGGGAGACATTTATCCTTGATTGGTTCATCTTCAAGGTAAGTATTCCTAACTCTTACTCCTTTATTTTGGTAGATATAATTACATAAGTAATGGATTTTGAATATATTTCTATTTACATGCATTAGGATTACCTCTACACTGAATTGAGTAAAATTATTATTTACATGTTTAATTTTCTGTTTATTGTCCTCCATTTATGCCACAAGATTTAGTGAACACTATATTAGATTTTACTTTTACTTTTTTAGAAACCTTAGGACCTAGCTAAGGTTTTTGTGTGGTATTGCCTGATTATAGGCTTTGGAATCTATAGTGATAGTGTGTGGTAAGAGACCCCTTAGTTAGGTCTAGTGGATCCATATTATTCATGAAACCAATTATATAAATGTACCAAAAACCAAAATTACCTATTTTAATTTATATTATTTGAGCTAAGATTGATTTGTAGATTAGTTTCACATTCCCTTGTATACATTCTAGTGAACCTAATGTGAACTAAACCTTGAAAGTTTTCTTTCATGCTTTCATTTATTATCATTTATTATTTAATTTCATTTTACAACACTATATTGAATCTATTAACTCAGTATAACATTATGTGCATATTTTTAACACAAGATTTGATTGACTCTATTTGGCATTGTGTAGGTCATATTCAACTACAAGTAACCTGATCAATATGCTTGACTCAGTTTGCCTTTTTGCATAAAGGTTTTTAGACTATATTTACCTATTCAACTCTATTATCAAGTTTAAAATATTCATATAAATGACAAAATATAAAAATAACAAATTTGGCATCATTAAAATCATCAAGTTAATTATCACCAAGGCAGTCATTTATTTTCTTCATTATAATCCTATTTTCATAAATTTTAATGTATAAAACCATAACCCTAATGTCAACTAAATTAAATAGATAAACTTAGTTTTGTAGTTACTTTTTATCCAATATATTTAGTCTAATCATTCGATTATGTTTATTTGTCCCTTGATTCAATAGAAAGAATCAACCCAGTTAATTCTAATTTGTATTTTTTGTCTACTCAATCAAGCTAGTTAACCTTATACACTTCAAATAAATGAATTAACTCATATTTATAGTAACTAATTAAAATTTGATTTTTTCTTTCTTGCTTAGAGTATCACACATAGACTAAATAATAACATTCTATTTATCAATTTAGTCACATAACTTTTTATCTTATTCACACACTTCCAAACCACATAATATCAAAAATAATTAAACATTTATATCTAAGTTCTACCTACTTGAATTTATTCACCAAGGGGGAATTTGACTCAGTTTTCTAT
>JARHVA010003484.1:0-40000 GCA_037957365.1 Torreya grandis | reverse complement strand
TAGTCCTAACTTAGCATTTATCTCCCCAACTTACTAAATTTACAAGTATGTAATGCCTACACATTTTAGTTATCTTAACTTTCTTACATTTGTTTTTTTTTGTTCTTTAAGTTTTATATCCTTAGTATTGTCTAAAGTAGTTTACGCACCCTCCATGATAAAAAATACAAACATAGTAGATAACCATTCAAAAATAAAGGTAAGTCAATGTATGCATCCATTGATTGTTTATTTTAGTTATTTCCTTTCCATCATTTACTTTTAGTTATTTTATGCTTTAAAATACTACAAATTACTTATCTCAATGTTGTGTGTTGCTATGTTCTTCTCCCAAAGCACCATATTGTGTTGAAAATATGTAACACATGATGAGCTTAGAGTGGGGCATATTATACACACAATATTTTAAAACCTTATCAATTACTAATGTTTTCTCTATTTCAATAACTTTTTGAGTCTCAATATATCTAAGTGCATGCCTTAAAGGGTGAATCATGAAATGGGTGGGTAGACCATTGGTTATTTCCAATATTTTTTTTGCCTATACCACCACTTAAAACTAACACAAGTCTCTCTTATATGTTTACCTAAGATTTGACACCTTTATTACATGCACACATAAGAAATTCACCACCTTAAATATCCCCTACCTAATCCAAAGATTTTATTTTTCATCCTCTAAAGACAATTGAATGGGATAACCTATTTATGGTAATTTATAATGTTATAGGGATAATTTGGCCCAACCATCTTAGTCTGAGATTTAACTATTATATTTCCTAAGCAATTGGGTTGACTGGGTTGATTGTGTCAGATAAAAATTTAGGAGGGTTTAGGATTATATCCATATATATGAATACATACTTTACCATATTTTTAGAGACAGATAGATATAATCATTCATTTACATTTATTTAAAGTCTTCTCTTCCACCATTATTTATGAGGAATTATTTCTTAGGGTTTATGTTTGGAGAGAAGAATCTTATTTATGTAAATGTCTTAGATGCATAGAAGAAGTATCATATACTAGAGATGACGTATATTTTTGATCCTTAGGAACCAAAATAACCTCTTGAAAATCACCATTTTCTAAAGGATATATCGAGCCTCAATGGGTTCATCTTCAAGGTACGTATTTGTTACTCTTACTCCTCTATTTTGATAGATATAATTACATAAGCAATGGATTTTGAATGTATTTAGATCTCCATATATTAGGATTAACTCTAAATTAACTTTATTAGAGTTATTATTTACATGTTTAATTTTTATTTTATTATCCCCCATTTGTGCCATAATCTTTGGTAAACACTAGAATAGATTTTACGTTTACTTTGTTAGAAACCATATGACCTAGTTAGGGTTATTGTGTGGTATTGCTTGACTAGAGAATTTGAAACCCTATATAGTGATATTATGTGGTAATAGACCCCTTAGGTATATCAGATCCATATTGGTCATGACCCCTATTATCTAAATGTAATAACAAATAAAAGGGCTAGTTTGATTTATCTTCTCTGATCTAGGATTGATTTGTAGATCAGCTTCAATTTCCCTTGTATACATAGATATTTATAGTCCAACCCTGATATTATGATTACTTAGATAACCTATAACCAATAATATTCTTACAATAAAATTTATATTCTACACTATCAGTTACATATCTTCAACATTTTTCTATTCTCTTAGACACTACTATCTAGATTAGGACACTAGTATTGACATTAGTGTCTCATAAACACTCAATTTTTCAAATATTTAGGTATGTATAAGTTGAAATATAGTGTTATTTTAACCCTACCATGATATTTTTAAAAATATGGTGTATAAATACCATTCATTATCATCAAGTAATTTTCAAGCACACATATATCTAAAAGAACCTATCAAGCTTGAAAAACTTCTATATTCTTCCCTATTTACATATAAATCTTATTACTAGTAGTATTATATATATACAACATTAAAATAGTATGAAATTAATATTATTTTTCAAGTTACAATCTAGATAACTATATGCACTTGCATATAACATGTTTCATAATTATTCACACACAAGAACACATAAGGGGGGATACTACATAAGTCTGAGGCCCTCTTCATATCATATGGATACAAAATAAACACTCATTTATAGATGGGTATGTGAGGTTATCTCAACTTCACTTGATCTCAATAAACCATGTTATACAAGGTGACATGCCTTAATTGGAGGACCTATGGTTTTGAACTACATACTGATATCTAGAACTTATGCACATGATTTGAATAAATAATATGCAAGGTGACATGAAAACCTAATAATCATATATGGGATTTATAGAAAAGGAATTTCAATTCACTATGGATATAAGCACCTATTTTAGGATTGAAGCATCAATATTAGTGTCCTTATTTCAATGGTAGTGTCCATGATGACAAAGAGATAATTAACAAAATTTGATGAATCATAATTTAACATCATCCTAACCTTGTTTTCACTTTTAATTCTAATAAATTATTTCACATAATTTAATAATCTAAGTGTTATTCCTTATTCATTATTAATCAATCAAATTATTTTTTGGTATTGTATTTATCATATTTTCATAATTAGACATTGTATAAGAATATATTATGACTCTAAATTATTTAATTATTATGCTTATAAAGTATTAGTATTATTAATTTATTAGGATATTATCCCAACCATTAATTAAAAAAATGGTCAAACATTTGGTGAACACGACTTTGAGTCTTCTTATACTAATCCTAGCTTGCTTTATGTTTTTTTAGCCTTCTAAAGTTTTGGATTGATCTAATCATTTTTTAGATTTGAATTCTTCCATTAATATAGGCATATTTGTTTTTATGCATAATAAATAGAAAATTTTAATAAAAAATATCATTTTAAACTCAATATAAGGAAGCATTAATTCATCATCTAAATAAAAATCAATAATTAATTATTGTATTTTTGTATGTCAGAAGAAATGAAATTAGTAAACATGTTAAGGTTAATGCATCCACATATAGTAATTATGAATGTTTAAATGGTAATACTAATGATTCAATCCCACTATATCTTCCCTTAATCACACCATTGATTTATACATCTAGTTTCGGCACATGATATGTCTTAAAGTCATTATTCACCAAAGATCAAACAAATATTTTTACATTATCCATAGGAATAATCAACACTTCAACTAAATCACTAGTTTTAATTCCTAAATTAACACAAGTGGTGTTTTCATATCCTTGGTGAATTTAAAAATATAAAATCTTAATTCCAATGGGTATACTATGCAAACCCTTATGCAAGTTATTCAAGCTTTGGAATTTAATGTTACAAATATTGAGAAAAATTCTTCAAAGTATACTCATGTTATTGTTACACAATATATATTTCATAATCCTCTTATATCCAAGATATATTTTCATCCTTTAACAATAATGTCTTTAGCACCTAAGTTCACACTTTATGATGGAAAGTGTGAACCTAAACATCATCTATGATCCTTATATGTAGCATGTCTTGACTATGTTCCCAATGGTAAACATTTGACCAAATTATTTCTAAGAATTCTAATGGACTATGATTTGAGATGGTTCTATGATCTACCAATACAATTAGTAAAAACATTAAAGCCTATAAAAAATCAAATTATAATTTTTTTCTATAAACATTTTTAAAAATATGTCATATACATAAATTATAAATATCAAGGAACCAACGAGCCTATCGATGAATATATTTTGAGGTACAATATAATTTTTCAAAATTATAAATCCAATGATAAATAAAGAGCTTCAAGATATATTAAAAAAAAAATGCTTACCCCATTACATGAGTCTATTATATTTAAGAAGTTTAAATATTTTGATGATTTATATCATGTTATTTGAGATCATGAAATGAATGAAATGAAAATTATATATTTAAATAATAATAAGTATGTAAACAACACACTGACTACATATAATACCAAGTTTCATATCAAACCAAGATATAATTTAAAACCTACAAAAGCTAAAAAGGAAGCAACAATAATGGTGAATACAATATCTTAACAACATAATTGGCTCATATTATCTAATGTAACTAAGAGAAAATTTACATTATTACCTAAGTCTCTAGCTTTGCTCTTTAAGAATATAGTGGAATGTCATCTCATATCTCTCTCTCCTCCCTTTGAAGTTGGTATGAGTCAACCTCTACCAAAAGGATGTGATGTAAATTCTTATTATGACTATCACCAATGTGGCAAGCATTCCATGACATATGTCTCAAATTAAAGCACAAGATAAAATATCTCATAAATGTTTAATAAATTTCATTTGATGGTTCTCTAAAGGATTCAGGGTCATAACATGATGACCACCAAAACCAAAAGATATTCAACAATCCATTACAAGATCATTCTAGGGAAGCACTAGAATTGAAAATGGAATATAATTCATATTATCCTCCACCATATTATGGACACCCATTATATGGTATTATTGGATTAATTACACATGAAATACCTCTTATGGTTTAGAGTCTTTATATTACATTTGATGACAATGAAATTGTAGATGATTACTTAGATATTCATTCCTTGTTTACTAGATCAAATATTGATCATAAAACTATAAAAAGTTTCAATTTTTCTAATGATTTTAGTGAGAATTTATGTACCATAAAACTACTAGCACATTTGTGATATACACAAGGATTTATATCATTTGACCAAGATGATCAAGGCATTCGATGGGAAACACAAGAGGTTTTTGTCAACATTGATTTACCTTTATAGGTTGGTATATAAAATGTGACCACAAAATTTTAAGTTATAACACATAAGAGATTCTTTGATATGTTATTTAAATGACCTTGGACTCATATTTTCCATGTAGTTCCTTTCACAGTCTACTAATGTCTCATGTATTCTCATGCCAACAAGTTAATCATAATTTTAAGAATTCAATATGAACATCCAATACAACAAGATATGTTTTTTTCAATAAAGCTAATAATAATAAATACTAAGGTTAATATTGAGTGAAATGGTAAATAAAATGAAATACCATTTTTTAGGTGATTAATACTTGAGAGGATGTTGCATCAGAGATACAAAGTGAACTCCATAGAGCCCTCATTTACATCTTATGGCCTAGCCAATTATTGATAACATATTAACATGTTTTAGAGAGGGTAAAAAAGACCCAAAATATCACCTAATAATTCATGAATAACTAAAAAATGGGTTACAAAAAATATTAAAACTTCCACTACCACTTCATGATTGCATAGTCCTATGAGCCATAATCAATGTAACCTAATTATATAGATACAAATTTGGCATATATGTATGAACTTTAGTAGCATGACCAATTTATTATACCATATTTTCAGTCTAAATATCCTTATGAGTATACCTTATATGAGATAATTAGATATACATTTATTTAATAAAAATTTCAAAAAAATCAAAAAATCAAGAAAATACAAAAACATTCAAATAAATCAAAAATATTTAGCATTTATGTGTTTACTAACTTTTACATATGTGGTTTATATTATGTTATTAGATATAATATAATTTTATTTATGTATATGCATATGTTTTAAGGGTAATTTATTATTATATATATGTAAATTAGATCCATGATACATGCAATTACATAATTTGGAACTTTCCTTTACCCATGTGACACACTTAATTGGGGCATATGATTCTATTGATCATGATTGATACATATTTTATTATTTTATGATTTATTTACTTTATCATGTTGAGATTATATACTAATTCTTACACATGACTGTATTCATATTTACTTATTACATAGCATATCTGATATGCTATGATATAGGACATTTTTATAACACATGTGTCGATGGAATAGTATGATATTCTCATGGTAGTTTCTTATATATTTAAGTTATTCATATTTTCACATGGATTACATGAGTATGTTTATTGCTTTCTACCTTGTCTTGATTTTGGAACATTTGAACATGTTACTTATTTGTTATCCCCATTTCCCTAAGTGTTGATCATTTCTTTGGTGTATGGGAATTTGAACATGTCATTCCATTCTATCATGAAAAAATTCAACATGGCCCTTTATTATGGTCTATTTAGACCCATTTTGTGTGACACTGAGTGATCTTATGTGTGTGATTGATTATTTTCTAGTCTTATGATTTTTATTTATAGATGTTTTCTTGATCTATATCATTTATCTTAGGGCTTGTTATATTTGGATACTAATATATTTGTTGATACGTATAATTAAGAATGATACCACTATATGTTTCTTTACTACATTATTGATACATATATATCACAATTATCTTATCCTTTTGAGATAAGGCGACTTCGATGTTACATTCCCCTCACCTCAAAGGAGGGGATATTAGAGGGGGAATGTCATAGAGTCATGAGTCTGCATAAACATAGTTATTAAATTTGTCAAATGTTTGATACAATTATACACTTCAAATATACACCTCAATCATAATTTTATGTATTTGGCATTGATTATCAAAGATTGGGATAAATATTTTTTGAATTGTGATAAATATTATACATAGTTTATAGAGAAAAGGTTGCAATTTTACCTATACTTTAGTTTGAGACACATTTAAGGTGCATAATCCATACAAATTCACCAAAATTATAGGTAAATGTTTAAATTATATACACATTTATGCATTATCCTTACCAAGATGCACCATTTGAGCTTTCATTTACTTAGCAATTGGATATTTTGAGTGGTTTGATTGAGATTAAATCCCCTTGATGAAATTATAACTACTCTATTTTTATATATTGATATGGTTATACCATTTGACTTGGATAGATTATGTATTCACTTAAGATGTATGATTGATATTTAATGTAATTGATGGAATTGGCATAACTCACATTTGTATCATATTGGTGGCATGATCACCCTCCAATTATCCTCTTCACATCTCCAATGTTTATTTTTTAATATCACTTCAATTATTTAGCTAAGAATAATCAATACCAAAAAAATTACCAAGGGAAACATGGTTTCATCAACACATAAGTGTACTCATTCCTTGCTTTATTTTATTTCAAACATTTCAATTATTTCAAATTTTAGATTATATGTGATAATTATATAATATCATGCTCTTGGTTTTAGGTAATACATAAAAAAATCAAACAAGTCTAAAATTCAAAGCAAGGTGTGTTTTACACATCAAAGGTACACATTTAATTTCCTTTAACCTTTTTAATTTCATCCTTATGTATTACTAGATTAAAGCGGTGGGGAAAATGTATATGTTAAATCTAGATTTTATATGATAAAATATTCTTGTACACTTGTAAAATATCACTCATGGCTCAACCCTTCAGATTAAGACCTTGTCATTGTTGGAAGGCTCGCATTGGCCATATCACCATACTTAAATGTTTACCTTATAGTATGCCCCTAATATTATTATTACCCATATAACATATATCCCATAATATTATTAAAAAATGATTTGTATTCTTCACTATCAGTTACATATATTCAAATTTTTCTTATTATCTCAAACACTACCATCTATATAATGACACTAACATCAACACTAGTGTCCAACGTCTAACACTAGTGTATATACCTAGCAAACACTCAAATTTAAAAATATTTTGATATGCATGGGTTGGCCTATAGTGTTATTTTAACCATACCATGATATTATTTCAAAGGTATTGTATAAATAAAATTCAAATACCATTCATTATCATCAATAAATATTAGGTAATTATCAAGCACACATATATCTAAAATCACCTCTCAAGATTGAAAACCTACCATATTCTTCCCTATTTTGATATAAATAATATGAAAACTATTATTATAGTTATAAATAATTCTAAGTGTAACCCATGAGTAATAGTTTCTAAGTTACAAGATAGGTCACTACATTCACTCACATATATAATATTGCACAATTATTCACACACAAGCCCACATAAGGGGGATAACTACATTAGTCTGAGGACCTATTTACATTATTTTTCTATTTAGGTGATTATCACTAATATAGGGATCTTTGAGGTAAATTATCCTTCAATTAAGATTACTAACCCCTATTTTATAAGGTGTCATGGCCTAAGGTTTTGAGCTACATATTGATATCCATAATATATGCACACTATTCAAACAAATAATTTTCAAGGTGATATGGAAACCTAAAAGGAACAAGTGGAGTTTATATAAAAGTACCTATAATTCACTATGAGAATAAGTGTGAGTTTTAGGATAAAAACATCAACACTAGTGGCCCTATTTCAATAGTAATGTCTAGACCAATACAAATCTAATTTTTATATTTTAAAAAATCACAACTAAGCATCATCCTAATAATTTATACATAATAAATTTGTATATATCCTTGTGTATCATTTAATAATCTAAGTTTTATTCTTTATTCGTGATTAAGTTATTAAATTACTATTTGACATTATAATTTTTAAATTCAACATATTTTCATAATTCAACACTGTATTAGAATATATTATGAATACGAATTATGTAATTAGTTTGATTATATAATAATAATATTATTAATTTATTAGGCTATTATCCCAACCCTTAATTCTAAAAAGGGTCAAACACTATGTTGGCACCATTCGGATCAAATTATGGGGTATGAATATTATTCATGCACATAATATTACCATTTCTTATTTAAGAGAATGTAATTGATGTGAATTAATGAAATTTAAGGTAACATATTAAATCTATAAGTCCATTTACAATGGTTAGATCACCCTATATGAGCCTAGCATAGGTTCCTCATTTCCTCTTGATGTTCAAGATAAGTCAAGGCATTTATTTTCAACATTGCTCAACTACCTAACACTGCCCTTGAGGGTTGAGGAATTTATATTATCAACCCATGGCCATTGACTCAATTTATTTTTCCATTGGGGCATGAAAACCACAAGTTATTTCAATATTTCAATAGGAATCCTATTCATCCAATGCCTCAACATGAAATATAAACTCTGAAAAGTTTCTTCACCCATATATATATATATATATATATATATATATATTCATTGATATTTAAATTTCAAAGGTTTAAAGTTCATTTAATGTATGCACATTAATTGATACATGTTCATTTTATGTTTACATGGACCAAGAAACAAACTTGAATACTTATCCCAAAGATAAAGTGTGTTGTACACACTTACGTACATCTCTTTATCCTTTTACCCTAGAATTATTTTTTTATTTTCAATATTATAATAAAAGAGGAGCATTTTTAGACACTAAAATATGGTATTAGACACTATACTTACAATATTAACCTGATTTATATGATATTTAAGGATTATATAGAACCTCAATATTTTACACTTTAAAAACTAAGACCTTGGTTGTTCCCTCAGTTCTAGACCTTTCCTACTTTCGTAAGTTTCACATTTGCTCTATCTTTTTCCCTTTGGCCTATATATCTTAGTCTAACTAGTCTTATGTTGATGACCCAAGATTTATATCATGTGAATAATGATTAAAATGTAATTATCTTCCATCTTTAAAATTTATAAACTTATACCTACTTTCTTGATCCGTTGACACTAACGTCCAAGATAGGCACTAACATTGACATTAGTGTCCTAAACTGACATAAGTGTCTATTTCCCTAAGGTCATATATTTTACAAATAAAATTTATATTCATGGTTGGAATAACTAATTTAATACAATTTAATTATCCAAAGGGATTGATATAAATACAAGATCAAGAATCATTCATTCTTTACCTAGTAAAAGACCAAAAGAGACCAATACAACTTATCAAAATCACTCTATCAAGAATTCAATTGAAAACATATTCCTCATTTCTATACCAATAATAGGTGCAAAAAATATATATGTATAAATTACCAAAATATTATCCTAAGAGATTTATTTTATAAGTTACAAGCTAGGTTACTATTGTCATTTTTTTGCACATATTGTATGATTCACACACAATCCAACACATAATGGAGAATAACATGAGTTTAAATCCCTCTTCTAGAGTATTGGATATTTAGTTAGTTCTCACTAAAAATATTTTATTTGGGTTCATATATAAATTATGTGCTTACTAACCTATTTTTACCCAAGGTCACAATGAAGACTAATAACTGGGGTTTTGAAAATTCATGAAGAATGATAGTCCATGACCTAGATCTGAATCCACCCAAGTGAAGGTGAAATAAAATATATAATAATATAAGTGGTCACATCATTTTTCATCAAGTATTACATATAATAAACTTGTGTTGAACCCAAATATTAACATTCATGTAACTATCCCAGGCTAATGTTAGAGTCTAGAGTGTTAGAAGTGTTAGATCCATAATTTGATGATTGTTCCAAAATCTTCTTCTAAAATTACTTCTACGTGTTCTATCTCCAACACTATGTTATTATCAAAAATATATAAGTATATTAATTCTTTGTAATTTCCATGCATAAATTAGTTGTACTTTCTATGTTTAGCCTATACCCAACATAATAAATTTAGTGTATGCTTATATATGAGTTTATAATTTAATTGGCCTACTATAGATATGATTATCACCCTTATGAATTTTCATTTATATATTGTTAATCCTATTATAATACCAAGGTATGATATCCTCATTATCCAATTTAGGGTTAAATATTTGGTGAACCTAATATTTGAACATCAAACCCTAGGTTAATTAGGGATTTATATTTTTTTTGTTGCTAATCCTTGATTGTTATAATCCTACAATCATGTTTGACATAAACGTCTATATAAATTATTTCATTGTCTAATACCTAATATTGGTTGTTAATTTTTATATCTCATTATTTATTAACTCATTATTATCTATAAGGGATTCAAAACCTAATCAATTCAAGATAATAAATTCAAAGAATGATCATAATTGATATAAAATTTAAACCTCTCTTTACCAATCTTATGTTAATAGTATTGAGCCTATTTATCTTAACCCTAAATATGGTGATATATATCATCTCTCTAACTAGGTCCAATCTATCACTCCTCTAAATGGTAAGGTATATGGTATATGTATGCATATTCAAATTGAGGTACCCCATTGTGAATCCCTAAAATATCAAATCATCTTTATGACCAAGTTAATAGAAGAGATATAAAATAAAAATGAATACTTTAGTTCAAAGATCACAATATTATAAAATCAAATTCCATGTGCCCAAAATCCAACACAGTAGTGTTAATCATGTGTTTACATCCTCACCTACCAATGTTGTGCCAAACAAGGTTTCATATCCAAACAAAAAAGCTAAAATAGAATACATCTAAAATAAGTGGTTCTAAAAGTGACAGAAAGGATAATAAGAATCCAAGTGAAATACTAAGAGATATGCCTTGAAATAAAGTGATAAAATTACCTCTTCCACATCCTATAAGGATATATAAATATTATTTTGCATATCATAGAATACATGGGCATCATACAAATTGTTTTTTTGAATTACAAAACAAAATACAATATATCAAAGATAATGGTAATCCTATAATTGATACATTACTCAATAAAACCATTCACATTATGATTACTTCTCATAAATCACAAGTGAAAAGACAGTAAATGTGGTTACCAAAGAAAATTTTAAAGAAAACTCAGTTGTAAATGCTTAACATTGAGCATGAAAAGGTTCAAAAATAAAAATCATATCAAGAAAATGATCCAAATCTACCTCTCAATAATGATACTCAATTTTTCAAACAATATGGTTTTGGTATGAAATATTTACAAATAATTGGTTATCATGGTCAAGGATTGGGAAAACATTCCCAAGACATCACTTATCTTATTTCCATATATTATCAAAATGACTATAAAGGCTTGGGATATACTAATTTAAATAATTAAAATATGCATTTTGACAATATAAAATAGTAATAACCTAAATTAAAATAAGGTACAATTCCAAAAAGAATAATAAATTCTCCAAAAGGATAATTTAAAACAAATAACTTACAAATACAATAATTAGAGTAAGAAATGATTCCAAAGGCAATGATAAAAAGAGTATTTGTAGCAAAAGAGGTCAAAAAACAAGATACACATGAAAAATATAATGTTTAAAACATGATACAAAAGGAACAAGTATAAAAAGAGAAAAAATTACCTAAAAAGGGTAATGTCAAATATGTGCCTTTGTATGAAGAAATTACCATTCATTCCTCAGAACATAAAATCATCAAACTATGCATAGATGGAAAACAATGTTAGAATATCATGCTTGACCCAACTTATGAATTCAATATATGAACCTATAAATTATTTACATCCATAGGATATAGCATTTAACATGTAAATACATCTACTATATCTGATCTTTGTGCTAGATCTATTAAATGTAATGTCACACTCAAATCCAAATCAAGATATATTATTTTACATATTAGTTCATTTTTGACAAAATATAATGAAAAAATTGGCAAACCATGGTTACTATAAGAAAATAAAAACATATATGAGGAAAGGTATGAAACATAAACTTACTACATGATCATGACACATCTTCTGATTTTGCTATGCACATATATGGTGCATCTAGTTCAAGATAGGTTATACACTTTAAAATCCTTGAGGATTATCATCCATTAGATGATATCATTTGATAGTCTCTACAAATATTATAAAAATACCAAAAAAATAAAAAACATTCAAAAATACAAAAAACCTTTAAACACCTATATGTTCTATTAACTCATTGAAATCTATATGTTAGTCCCATGTTGATGGATGACATATTAAATTATTTTTACATACACACATGTGTCATAATTCTACTTGACTATGATATAGGCATACATAAATACATGATACACTCTTATTTTAGATTTTGGGCCTTACCTATATTCATGTCATTCAAAAAGTGGGGGCATATACTTATTTGATCTTGACACACACAAGTTATATGGTTCAATGATAACATTTTATTATCATGTTTGAGATTACATATGTACTTACACATGGATCTATAAATTATTATATCTTACATAGGGTACTTTATTTTCTATACACTTGATATTTTTTCCTAACACATTAGATCCAAGGGATACTATGACATGTTTATGTTGGTTCCTTATGGTTTAATTTATGCACTTCCTTGAATTTTTTATCTTTCCTTTATATTGTATTCCTTGTTTGAGCATTTTAATATGTTTTTTAAACTTTTGGACCAAATTCCTATGTATTATTTATTTGACATTTGTGAATGTCATTATTTATCATATGGACATTTGAATATGCCATCCTTGATTTTAAGGATATTTGAATAAGTCATGTCCTTTAGATTGTGTGGTATTTTAGCATGCCCAATTGTTGTGGTCTCCTTGGACCATTTCCTTTTGACTTGATTTTGATTGGTCCCATGTGTATGATTATTTCTTATTGAGCTTGTACTATTACTATCTAGACATTTGCATGATCCTTATCATGCATCTTAGGCCTTCATGTGATCACATTGGTTCTAGGTTCTTTAATGTTATATCTACCTTGACATTTTACTTATATATGATACATGGTTCAATTCAAATATTATACTATTATATTATCCTTTTGAGGTGAGGTATCTACCAATTCCTAACATTCCATCACCTCAAATGGGGGCATATTAGTGGGGGCATGTCATATGGGCATGTTCTTCACACTTGGCACAATTTTTAGTTTCAGTGGGGGCATGATTTGGAAGAATGTTATCCACACTAATTTAGAGTGTGGTAATTATATTAATTTTTAGATTCCGTTGGGCCATGTCATATGGGCACAACTTCTACACATTCATAATTTTTAGATTCAGTTGGGGCATGCTTTAGAATCATGTTATCCACACCTATTCAATATGATTCAACATGTTTAGATTATAGTGGGGGTATGTTTTGGAAACATTTCCTCCACATTGGTACTTAAATAAATTTTTATATTTATCCATACATAGTGGGGGCATGATTTGGAAGCATGTTTTTCACACTTAGATAGTTTTATAAATAGGCCAAAATACACATTTATATGATTTGGATTCATGATTATGGTATAATTTTATACATTGGTACCATTTTTATATAAAATTTAAGTGTTAGACATATTTAAGGTGTATATTATATGCAAATTATGCCTAATATTGAAAAATATAAATTAGTTTTAGATTCTAAAACATTTTTACATATTGATACCTTGATTGAATTTTTATAGACTTTATTGATCTCATATAATATAATAGTTGGTTCACTTTTTGTTATGTTTTAGGTGATTAAATCACTTGATATTTCCATGTTTTAAGGTTTGATTTGATTGTATCATCCAACCTCACTAGGTTATAAGTATCATTGGGTTGCATGATTAAGCTAAAATCAACTACTAGGTGGCAACTCAATTGTGCTCTAATGTTGGGGGCATGTGCCTTCCAATATATCTCTTTATCTTATAGGATATATGAATTTTCAATATTTATCTATATTTGTCCTAATATCAATTTTAGATCTTTATAATGATACATATTTTTTAAATCAACTTGATAATAGGCAAGGAAGTTACATCGACAGACAAGTATACTCATAAACCTTGATATTTGAATTTCAATATTTTAAGGTAATTTCAATTCCATATTATATTTAATAATTATATATTTTAACATGTTCTTGGTTTCAATTTAATCACCAACAAAACACTCATGTTGGGAACATACAAAGATAAGGTGTGTTATACACACTCATGTATGTATTCCTTTCCTTTAAACTAAAAATTTCATTACTATATTAAAGGGGGGGATGTAGATGATATATATGGATTATATAACACCTCAATATTGTACACTTGAAAACTTAAACCTTGGCTATTCATCATATTTTTATGCCTTTCCTACTTTTTAAAGTCTCACATCTACTTTATCTCATGCCTCTTAGCCTATATGTCTTAGTTAAACTAGTCTTATGTTGATAACCTAGGCCTTTTATCTTTCCTAGAATGCTTAAAATGTACTTATATTCCATCTCTACAAGTTATGAACTTGCACCTACTTTCCTACTCCCTAGACACTAATGTCTAGGATAAACACTAGAATTAATGTTAATATCCTAATTCAATGTAATTATTCATTACCCTAAAGTCATATATTTTGTCAATGAAAAATATCCTAATGGTTATCCTAAGTGTTTTAGTGTGAGTTAATTATCTAAAGGTATTGATATAAATACAAGATCAATGCTCATTCATTCCTCACCTAGCAAAAGACCAAAAGATAACAAACTAACTTATCAAAAACACTCTAACAAGCATTCAATTGAAAAAGATTCCCTATTTCCATACCAATAATAAGTACAACACATTTATAGGTCTAAATTACTAAAGGAGTAGCCTAAGTGCCTATTTTTCCAATTTAAAATCTAGGTCACTAATGTACTTACTTTACACATATTGTATGATTCAAACACAAGCCAACACGTATGGGATAAATACATGAGTTTGAGGCCCTCTTTTGGAGTGTTAGATATGTAGGAAGTGCCCACTAATAATGAGGTATTTATGGATAGATTGACATTGTGTTCCCACTAATCCATTTTTCCTCATGGTCACAATAAATATGAATAAATAGGGTTTTTGTAAATTCATGAGTGATAGTCCATGACCCAAATCTAAATGCATCAAAGAAAAGGCAAAGTCAAATCTTGAAGCATCCAAGTGTTTACATCCTTTTTTAGCAAGTATTAATTATTGTTATTTATATCAAACCCAAACAATAACATTGACACAACCATCCTAGGATAATGTTAATGTCCAAAGTGATAGAAGTGTCAGATCTAGAATCTAATGATTTTTCCATAATCCCCTTCTAGACTATTTTCTACTTGTTTTAAATCTAACACTATGTTGGCATTAGAACCACTAAGTATATTACTTATTTGTCATTTATATGCATATATTAGTTTTAATTTCTATATTTAGTGTATATTTGGCATAATAAATTGAATGTATTCTTATATATGTGTTTAACATCTAATTAGATTGTTATAGATCTGATTATCACCCTTGTGCATTATCATTTTTATATTTTTAACCCTATTATAAATACAAGGTAGGATAACCCAATTATCCTATTTAGGGTTAAAATCATACCTTTACATCACATGTATTTTGCATACACTTATGGATCTTTTAAAATATTGTATCACATCTACATAATTTATATGGGTTCGAGCTTTCTGATTTACTATTAGTCATCAATAGGAATTCCATAGTATCTGCCTAACCTGCTCAAAATCATACTCAAATAGTATTGAGATCACTAAATAAATATTTATAAATTTCAAATGATTTTTTCTTACTCATAAATTTTCATAATTATGGAAGTGTCCAAATTTTAAGGACCCATCCCCATCTCAAGTAACGACCTTTTTTTGTAGATGATATTTTATCATTATATAACACATTAGTCTAGTACATTTAGCAAACTCAGACCTTGGTTATTATATTAGAGAATTTTCATGGTGTTTTCATGGAGGTAACCTAATTAGTTTATGAATTTCCTTGATATTTTATGTGATAATGACAAAGTGTGTAATATGCTTTTCTTAGTATTCTTTAAAGAGGCTTGGTTGATATTCAGTTTTGGCATGGATAGAGATGTTTAGGTATTAGTATGGAGTTTTGAGACTAAAATGAGTCATATAATAGGTTTTATATGATTTTATTTCTTGTATACATAATTGAATTTCATCTAGTTGATCATTATTTTCATCTAGACATTTTGGGTCTAGTGGTAAAAATCTGAGTAGGCAATTTGCTAACATCACCATTTCCATGTGTAGATGAGTTAGGGGGAGTTGGTAATATGGTTTTTATAAAATTCATCCCTAGTTTATATTAACTAAATATTATGTCATACACCTAAACACATTCAAATATATGCAAGTGCAGTGTTGGGCTCTCAAATAGTTTGATAATGTTTTCCCATACTTAGCCAAATTTGTAATGTGGCAAGAAGAACCAAGTAAGCATATTGATGGTGGAGTACATAAAAAATGTGGACATTTAATGATAAGGTTATCATATTTTTTTTTTATTTTTTTCCCATTTTATTTTTACTAACTTTTATTTTAATCTCCAAATCATGACAAAAGATATGAATGTTCAAAGTTGACCTCCCAGACAAGTTTTTGACATAGTTGGCTTTGTGGTAGAAAACTCTAAGTGAGCAGATGAATAGAACTATATATAACATGTACAAATTTTTAAAGAATATTTTGATATATTATTATATTATACTATGTGAGTATATCATAAAATCCAAAATTTAAAACATGTGAGTGAGTGAAGCAAAAGATATGACTGTGTAAAGTTGGCCTTCCAAGCAAATAAGCAAAGTTCTCATACTTAGTCATTTTTGAATAATTTAAAGTTCAAGAAAATTTTATGGAGTGAATTGATCCAAGATGTCATTAATTATTGAGATGGTTCCAATTTTTCAATGTTTAATTCTAAGTAGAGATAAAGATCGAGCCTCTTCCAAGTATCAATGGTTCATGGGAGTTTGTATAGATAGAAATCAATGGTGTGTTTTAAAGACAAGAGGTCAAAGTGATATATATTTAGAATTTTTAAAGAAAAATATATTTAAAAAATATTTATGGATAATTTTTAGTAAAATTTTATATATTTCACAATATGAGTTCAATTTTTATATGTTTAACTATGATCGTTTACATTTCAATATTTGAATTTAAAAAATAGAAAAACTAGTTTATGGTTTTTAGACCATATCATTTGATAAAGGATGAATTTTCTCATGGTGTAAAAAATAAAAGTCGTATAGGAATCAAAGTAAAATCTATAAATATACATTTTAATATTTTATTGTGTGTATAATCAAATCTATTAAGGTTCAAAGTTGACTATGTGTTCATACATGTTCTTCAAATAACCCAAGAAGGGTATTTGAGCTCATTCTAATGTTGTTTTCATATCTCATGATGAATTAGATATTTTGGAGTATTTTATACTCCATGAGGATGATTTATGATCATTATAAATGTTTTAATAATTGTATTTAGTATGAATAAAAGTTTACAAGGTGACTGTGTTTGTTCATAGTGACTATGTGCAGATAATGTTGTTTGAGAAAATTATGCTTAAGAAAAAGGGTATGGCACTTAATGAGGACCTATAAATCATGTGTCATGTATTTATGAGTTTTAAAAGTGTTATTATATTTTTAAATTACTCATAAAAGTGTCAAAGAGCTTAATGGGTTTTTATAGGACCTAAAAGTGACTTAGGCCTATTTGAAAGTGGATTGTGCTTAAGTGTGACCCATCTGAGATGCCTTAAGGTTGAAGGCATGTATTATGGCTGAAAATAAATATTTTTATCTTTATTAATTCATTATTTATCTATAAATTGTGAAACTTAATGTATTGGTTTCTACATTTTATGGAAGACTTGTGAGAGAGACTTGTGCAAGGCTTGTGTGAGAGCAGTGAGCATTGAAGCAAAAAAAGGATAGGTAGTGTACCATTGGATCAGGTAATGAGTATAATAATTTTTTTACTAGGTTTATGACCTATAGTTCATATTTATAATGACATATAAGTTCTCTTGAAGTTTTAAGATATGTGAAAAGGTCTGTGTGTGCATATGAGGATAGTTTGAGTGAATACAGAGAGAGATTGTGACATGCCTATGTGAGAGGCCTCTATGAGATAGAGAAGAAGTATTTACATGAGTTATAAATTTATATCTCTATCATCAGGTGTTGAATATTCTATTTTTAAGGTGGAGGTGTTAACTTCAAAGAAAAGTCTAAAGGACTTGATCTTTCTAAGGGGTAGTTTCTCCTTATGAAACAGGGGTTTCACTAAAGGCCTTTGGTTAGAAGGACTTGATCAAGGTTTATGATCTAAAGGAATTAACCAATATCTTATTTTTAATGTCTTATAAGACAATTATTCCATGTGTTTTAGTCTTGGGAGTGGGTTTTATTCCCCATTAGGGTTTCCCATTAGAAATATGTGTTGTGTTTTATATTATGTATGCATTGAATGAATGAGATATCTTGTTAATGTTGCTTGATCAAGTTGATATATGATGACTATTTATTAGTTTAAAATGGTTTTAATTGAAATTTATATATGTATTCTTACTAATTCACCCCGCTCTCAATGATTATATATCTAACATACTCCCCTTAGTTCTTTACTTTTTTTCTTCTACAAATCTTGCATCTAATCTATCTATATGCCCATTGGCCTATATATTTTATACTAACCAACATTTTGTTGATTACCCCAATCTTATATCTTTCCAAAAATTCTTAAAATTTACTTATTTTCCATCTCTACAAGTTTAGAATGTATACATGCTTTCTTGCTCTCTAGACACTAACATCTAAGACAGATAGTAGTGTTGATGTTATTGTATTATATTGATGCAAGTGTTTGGTTACCTAAAGTCATACAATTTTCATAAAAAACATATATTAATGGTAAAAATAATTTATTTAATGTGTTTTATTAATCCAAAGGGATTGATATAAATACAATATCAACCCTCATTTATTCTTACCTAAAATACTTAGAAAAATACCAAAGAGACCAAGGAAACTTATCAACAATGCTATATCAAGCATTAAATTAAAAAAGCTTCCCTATTTACATACCAATCATAATTAAAACATATCTATAGTTATGAATTACTAAAATATTAGCTCAAGAGCCCAATTTTCTGAGTTACAAGCTAGGTCACTTTGGTACTTACTTTGCACATATTGTATGATTCACACATAATCCAACACATAGGGGAAAACTACATGATTTTGAGTACCTATTATAGATTATTGCTCATGTATGGAATGTCCTCTAATAATTTCTTTAGGGTCATATTGAAACCATGTTCCCATTAACCCATTTTCCACCAAGGTCACTATCAAGATGGAAAACTAGGGTTTTACCATTTCACAAGGAGTAAAAATATTTGACATAGATTTGTGTACACTATAGATAAGGTGAAGTAAAACATATAATCATCTAGGTGGTTATATAATGTTATATTAAGTACTCCATATAGGACACTAGTGTCAAACCCAAAAAATATCATCGACGTAACTATCTCAGGCTTGCATTACTATCTAGAGAGGTGAAAGTAATAGACCCAGAATTTGATGACTATTTTAGAATCTCCTTCCCACCTAATTTATACATGTTCTAGATCTATAACTAAATTATCATTAGAACAATCTAATTACATAATATCTTTGTCATTTATATATCTAGCATAGTTATGTTTTCTATATTTACACTATCTCAACATAATAAATTTAATGTATGTTTATATTTAAGTTTAACATCTAATTATCATGATATATATTTGAATATCACCCTTGTGCCATTTAATTTACATATATGCCTTTTTAGTAATATAAATATAACTCCAACTACTTAGATTCCATTTTAGGATTATTTGGTAAAACTAATCTTTGAACATCAAACCCTATGTCACTTACGGTTTTCTAATTTTTTTTTCTTGTTGATCCCTAAATTTATTCCATGGACATCTCGGTAAATTATTTCATGATTCAATACCTTATAGTGGCTATTTATTGTTAAATATCATGCCCACTTAACTCATTCTAATCTATAATGGATTCAAAACCTACTTTCCTATATAGTCCTTATTCTAATGTTTACAATGAGATTTTACCTATCACTACAAAGTGCCAAAGGGAGTGCATGAATCAATCATATTACATAGGACATGTTATTTTCCAATATAAACACATTTTTGATAAAAAAAAAATTATTTTGGAATTATTACATAATTCATCACATTATAAGTATGTTCTTTCAGATGCATTACATATGACCTTACTCACTTATAGTGTTGAACCACCTTATGTGGCCTCTATCGTAAACTCCATAAAATGGGATGAGCATAATTTATCCTTTGAAAAGGAGGATTTGCCACTGTATCCCATTATAAATAGTTTTTTCCCACTCTATATCTAGGTATGTGATTGAAATAAAATGGTAAAATGAGTTATCATGGATAATGGTTCTAGACTCAACATTTGCAACATATCATTTCTATTGGTAGTGGGAGTTAGACCATCAAATTTGGAACCATATAATAGTAGTATCAAGGGATTTTATAAAATGTCATGGTAAGTATTGGGATAGATAACATTTAATATTAAAATAGGTCCCTGTACATTACCCACTTTGTGCCAAAGTTATGACAAATGATTTAAATTATAACATTCTTTTAGGATGACCTTAGATACACAAGATGTATGTAGTTCCCTCCACATTGCATTCATTCTTAAATTTTAGTCATCAATAATTCACTTACACATACATAATGGATACTAATCCATTAAAACATTATGTAATGATCCAACCACCCATCCATAGTGCACCACAAGCCTATAAATCTGATTTTGGTTTTAAATATAATATGGGTACAAGGGACAAGGATTATGTAAAAATGAGAAAGGAATAGTGAAACCCATTTATATCATAAATAATAAAAGTCAACAAGGGTTGAGTTTTTCAAATAGAGATACTAAACATAAACATATCCCTTGAAGTACAATTTTTTTCCAAAGGCCAAAACAAAATATATGAATATACCCAAAAATAAGCTCTAAGTGGTCAACCATCACTTAATTAATGACACCACTTCCTTAGAAATTCTAATAATGGACAAGTTTTCCAATGATGAATCATTACAAGAGTACTTGGGGGCATATGAGGATCTCCCTTCCTTATATCATAATAATAGGTTTCATCATGCTACCTGTGCTCATTATTACTTTGGTGAGAATGATAATCCAAATATCCAACATGGTGCATCAAATATTATTCATACAACACCATTTATCATAGACAAATATACTTTGTTAAATCAAGAAATAATCAAATAAAATTTTGTAATATATATTGACCTTATACTAGTTTTACTTGTTGTAATGATGTATGAGGATGAAGGAAAAACCTATCAACAAGCTCTTCATGACTTTCCTAAACTATTTTTTTGGGCTTTCAGATATTCCTGGGATCAATCCATTAGTGGAAATTCATAATATATTATTATACCTAAATTCCAACCTGATAAAGGAACAAAATATTAAAAATGCATCCTAAAGTGGTGTTGTTCATTAAAGATGAAATTAAAAAATATATGAAAAATTAATAAAATCCATTGCACATTCCAACTAGGTGTCCAATATTATCCCTATTAAAAAACCAAATGGTGATGTTCAATGTTGAACTAATTACCTTAATTTAAATAAGTCTTTCTTTAAATATGAATTCCCTTTACCTAATACTAACATGATTACGGATTACATAGTTGGATGTGAGACATTTTCATTTATAGATGGTTTCACAAGATATAACAAAATCAAATTTAACTTGGTACATAAGTAAAAGACTATATTTACCACTCCTTGGGGACATTTTGCTACATAGTCATGCTTTTTGGATTAAAAATATAGGAGCCACATATCAAAGGGCCATTAATCATATATTTCATAAATTCATACATAAAACTATTAAGGATTATGTTGATGGCTTACTTAAAAAATCAAAACACCATCAAGACCATGAAACTGATTTATGAAAAATATTTGAGCACCTATGTAAGTTCAATATTTGAATAAATCCAAAAAAATATATTTTTTGGGGTATCTTCTAGAAAACTCCTAAGATGCATTATATCTCAGTGAGGTATTGAGGTTGATCCAAAAAAAGGTAAAATATATCATAAAAATTTCACCACCAACCAATCTCAAATAATTGCAATGTTTGCCAGGCCAAATTCAAGCCATTTAATGATTTATTACCCAATTAGATGACAAAATAATCCATTTAAAAAATTTACTAAAAAAAGATACACAATTAATATGGGATGAGGTATGTCAACAAAGATTTGATAATATAAATACATATTTATCAAACCCACTAGTACTTATGCCTTCTATTCTAGATAGAGCATTCCTTCTTTACATATCATCTACCCATGATGCCCTAGGGACCTTACTAGCACAATTTGATTATAATCACAAATAATGAACAATCTATTATATTAGTCACTCACTCATCAATTATGAATCCAAATATATAGCCATGGAAAAACTATGTTTATCTTTGGTTTTCACTACCCATAAATTACAATATTATTTATTCAATAATGAGGTTAATGTTATAATTAAATAAGATCCGTCAAGGCTCCTCATGATTAAAACACACTTAATCAGCCACATAGACAAATGGGTGATGTAGCTCATAGAGTTTGATCTAGAATTTGTAGCCTCAAATTTAATAAAAAGCCTTATTATATTTAACCAATTTGTTGTGGTTCCTTTGCCATATTATTTTCCTCTCATCGAGTCTTTTCAAGATGAGTTTGAGGCATATAATATATCTTCCACTTCATGGGTAATGTTCTTTGATGGATCAAAATATCAAACAAGAGCAGGTGCTCTCATTGTTTTTTGTATCCTCAAAGGAAAATACATGCTTTTATCTTTCAAATTATCTTTTTATTGCACCAATAATATAGATGAAGATGAGTCCTTAATAATCAAATTATCCATAGCACATAATCTTGATATAAAAGACATCCAAGTTTTTGGTGATTCCTAGTTGGTTGTTAATCAAGTTACTAATCATTACCAAACTAAATAATAGCATATTATGCCATATTAATAAATGTTAGATAAACTCACACAAACATTTAATGCATTTTATATTGATAATATTCCTTTTAAAGATAAATATCATGTAGATGCTATGGTAATCAAGTCATCCTTGATGAATTTTGATGATGATCACATAGAATTTACAATACAATAACTATGAATTTCTTCCATTTCTTCCAATAAAATTCAAACCTTAGGCATTCTTGTTGTTTCTCGTAGTACTATAAACATAGAATGATACACTAATATTTATAATTTTATTTATCAAGCATATATACTAGACCATTTTTCATGAAATGATAAATAAAAATTATATTGTGAATCATTATTTTATGTTATTATTTGAAAAATATATTTTCAAATTAGGTTTTGATGGACAATTACTTCAATGTTTAAGCAAATATGAAGGTTACATTTCACTCTTGGAAATGCATGAAAATGAGTGTGGTAGGCATTTTAGTAGACATGCCATGTCTCAAAAACTATTATGCCAAGTTTATTATTGGCCTTTAATGGAACAAGAATGTATTGAATATGCAAAAAAATATTTATAATGCTAAAAATATAGCAATTTGAATCAATAACCATTGCGTGAGTTACAACCAATTGTTTCACAATGGAATTTTTCATTATGGTGATTTGATCTAATAGGAAAGGTAAATTAAGTATTTGTTGGTGGACACAAATTTATCATTATAGCTATAAAATATTTGACAAAATGGGTGGAAACAATTAAACTTGAATTTATCATAGGAGATGACATGCAGTTTTCTGATGGCTAATATCATTCCCATTTTGATATACCTTCATACATTATTTTTGATAATGGAAAATCATTTAAAAATAATGTGGTAAGATGAATTTTTAGTAAATACAAAATCAAGCATATATTTATACACCTTATTACCCATAGGTCAATGGATAGGTAAAAGCAACCAATAAAAAAATTGTCAAAATACTAGAATGATACAACACTAATTAGCATCAACAGATGGTATATGCTCTATGGGCATACTAGACTAGTGTATGCACACCTAATCAAGCCATAAATTACTCTTTGGTTTATGGTATAGAGGCCATATTAAAAATTTAATTAGAGATATATTATTTTCATGTCTCTCTAAAATACATTATCAAAGATAATAAATACCACAAACATCAATTTCATTAGCTAGAGTAGTTGAGTGAAAAATGCACATAGGATATTGAGCACTTACATGTTTACATTTTTATTAGGATCATGTAAAATGATAATATAAAAAAAGGTTTAGTCAAGTAAATTGAATGTGGGTGACATAGTACTAAAATAACATAAAAATAATATCAATGTATAAAAATACAAAAAGGCAAGTTCAAACCAAATTGGTTGGGTTCATTTACAGTTACAAAAAAGATAAGAAAAGGTGTCTACCTCTTTGATACAGTTCAAGGAAATTCTTCAAAAATACTATTGATAATTATGCACTTTAATAAATATATTATGTAATAAATAAAAAATAAATAAATAACATTCAAAAATCCAAAAATACTTTTGGCACTTACATGTTCTATTGGCTCCTTGACATCCATGTGTTAGTTATATGTTGATGAATGACATCCTTAGTTACTCCTACATACACATATGTGTCACACTTATACTTGTGTGTGATACAGGAATACATAGATACATGATACATTCTTATTTAAGATGTTAGGTTTTCCCTCTACTCATGTCATATAAACATTGGAGGCATCCACTTATTTAATCTTTATACACATAGGTTATATGATTCAATGATCACTCCACATTATCATGTTTTAGCTTAAATATATACTTACACATGCCTATTACCCATAATTATTTATTACATATGGTACTTAATATGCTATACAATTGACATAATTTTCCTAACACATTGGGTCCATATGATACTATGACATGTTTATGTTGGTTTATTATACTTTAATTTATACACTTCCTTGAGTGTCTTACCTTTCTATTGTATTCCTTGTTTGAGAATTTTAATATGCTCCTTTGATTATCTCCCCCATTCCTATGTATGATTTCATCAACATTTTCATATGTCATTATTTATTTTATGGATTTTTGACTAAGTCACGTCCTTTCAATTATGTGGCATTTGAATATGCCCCTTGTTTGTGGTCTCCTTAGACCATTGTGCTTTAAATTGATTTTGAGTGCTCTTGTGTGTGTGCTTGATTTTATTTTTGATCTTGTACTTTTAATATATATATGTTTTCATGATATTTATAATTCATATCAGTCTTACATGTGATCACATTGGTTCTATGAACTTCAATGCTATATTTATCTAGACATGTTCCTTCTATGTGTTGCATGGTTAAATTCACATATTATTCAGTTTTATTATCTTTTTAAGGTGAGGTAACTACCAATTACTATATTTATGTCAACTTAATGTGGGGAATATTATTGGGGGAATTTAATAGAGACATGTTCTCCACACTCAACACAATTCCTAGATTCAGTGGGGGCATGCTTTGGAAGCATGTTCTCTATACTCATTCAGTATATGGTACTTATATAAGTTGTAGATTTAGTGGGGGCATGTCATATGGGCATGGATTATACACATTAATAGGTTTTATATTCAATTAGGGATTTTTTTTGGAATCATGTTATCCACATTTATTTAGTATATATTACTTATATCAGTTCTTAGATTCAGTGGGGGCATGTTTTGGAAACATATTTTACATAATATTAATTATATCAATTTTCATATTCCTCAATATATATTATGGGAATACTTTATAAGTGTACCCTCCACACTCACACAGTTATCCAAATTGACTAAATCACATAGTGATTCAAATTCACAATTATGGTAGAGTTATATACATTTGTACTATTATTAATGTAAATATCTAAGATGCATATTATATGAAAATTGTGCTTAATATTTCAAAATATAAATTAGTTTTAAATTACAAAACACTTTTATGGATTGTTATCATATCGCTGACTTTTTTGTATTGATACCCCACAAACTTTTATTGACTTTTATTGAGACAATATATAACATTAGTTGGTTCAATTTTTTTTACGGTTGAGGTGATAAAATCAATAAATCTTTCCAATTTTTTATTTTGGACTTAAACATTGAGCCTCACCAAGTTATAATTATTATTGGGTTACATGGTTGAGATAATCTTAACTACTAGGTGGAAACTCAATTTTGCTCTTATGTTTGGGGCTTGTGCCTTGCAATGTCTCTCACTATCTATATATATGGATACATTCACTTTAAATAATTATCTTTATTTTCCTAATCTTAGTTTCAGATCCTTATAATGATATATCTTTTTCAAAATATCTTACCAATAGGGAAGGTGGTTACATCAACACACATGTACTCCTATATCTTGCTCTTTAAATTTCAATATATTTAAAGTACTTTAAACCCATATTATATACAATAATTTTATACTGTAACATGCTCTTTGTTTTAGGTAAGTCACTAGAAAGGTGCTCAAGTTTGGCATACACAATGACAAGGTGCACATCCATACCCTGGTATAAATTCATTTCCTTTCAACTAGAAATTTCATTACTAGATTAAGGGGGGGAATGTAGATGATATTTTATGATTATATATCACCTTAGTCTAGTACAATTGGAAAACTTAGACCTTATTTTTTCATCTTATTTATTTACCCTTCCTACTTTTGTAAGGCTCACATATGCTCTATCTTTGTGCCCCTTGACCTATATCTCTTAGTTTGATGAGTCTTATAGGATAACCTAGGTCTTATATCTTGTTAAAATTATTAAAATTTACTTATATTATATCTATAAAAGTTATAAACTTGTACATACTTTCCTACTCCATGTACACTAATGTTTGAGTTAGATAGTAGCATAAATGTTATTGTCTTGTCCTGATGCAAGTGTCTAGTGCCCTAAAGTCATCCAATTTGAAAATTAAAAGTATCCTATTTGTTGGCCTAAATGTTTTAATGTGAGTTATGACTCCAAATGGATTGATATAAATACAATATCAACTCTCATTCATTCGTACCTACAATACCTAGAAAAATAATAAAGATGCCAATGCAACTTATCAAAATCACTCTATCAAGCACTAAATTTAACAAACCTTCCATATTTTAATACCAATCATAGGTACAAGACATATATATGTTTTATGTACTAAAGGAGCATCCCAAGTGCCCAATTTTCCAAGTTACAAGAAAGGTCATTATTTTACTTTATTTGTACATATTGAATGATTCACACATAATCCAACACATAGGGGATAACTACATGAGTTTGAGGTTCTCTTATAGATTATTGGATATGTAGACACTACCCTTTGATAGTGGGGTCTTTGGGGTTAACTCGACACTATATTCCCACTAATCTATTTTTACCCAAGGTCACTATGAAGATGGAAAAATAGGTTTTTGCGAATTCATAAGGAGTGGTAGTTCATGACCAAGATATGAATGCACCAGAACAAAGGTGAAGCAAAACCCAAAAGAATTGAAGTGGTCACATCTTGTTCTAGTAGGTATTTTATACATGACACTAACATCAAACCTAGATAATAACATAGACATAACCATCTTAGGATTATGTTACTATCTATAGAGCCATAAGTATTAGATCCAAAATATGATGATTGTTCTAAAATCTCCTTGCTACCTACTTTTTACGTATTCTACACATAGATTTGCATTAACATCAAGACAAGCTCAGTACACCACTTCTTTGTTATTTATATATTTAGAATAGTTTTAATATCCCTATTTAGACTATCTCAACATAATAAATTTAGTGTATGCTTAGATCTGAGTTTAACATCTAACTTGCCTATTATAGATCTGATTATCACCCTTGTGCCATTTCATTTATATATATACCTATTTAATAGTAATCTAACGCTAACTCCAACTACTTACATTACATTTAGGGTTAAACATTTTCAACTTAAAATAATATTAATGGGTCAACCCATAGATTTTTCATGTTGATGGTTTGAAAAAGTATACAAAGTGTCTTATATAAATACATAGTATATCTAATCCTTTTTCACTATATAACATTGTCTATCACACATTAAAGATACATTTTACACTTATTCACATTTAAAAGGACTACCATATACTTCAAATTTTAGTAATCAATCACAAGTAGAAGGCCCTATATAAGAATAAAGCACCTAATTAGAGCCAAAATTTTCCATGTTCTAAATATCAAAATATACATTATAGGTTTCATTAATTAAAGAAACATTGTTTCACACATACACCTAACAAGGAGAACTACATGAATTTTGAATTCCCTATTTATAGTATTAGATATGTAGGTAGCACTCAAGCTTTCATTTAGGATTGGTTAGGGTCAAATCAATCAAATTTCTTCCCATTTTTAGGCATAAACCTAGTGTCAAAAGTGTACTTATATTTTTAAAGATAAGTAAATAGGTTTATAGATATTTCACACATTAAGACCCTAATATCACACATAGAGACATATTACCAAAAGGTGTAATGGATTTTGATGAAACAAAAAGGCACAATTTATATAGATGAATTCAATAAAGAATATATGCTATCATCTAATGTAGATATCTATAGATTGATGAATTTTTCCAAGTAGTTCTAGACACCTAATTCCTAATTTGAGTGATTTATAACTTATTTCCAATATTTCTTATCGCCTACACACTATCTCAGTCGTACACATAATAGAAACAAACTAAGTATCTAAATATCCTTAGTACTTTACATATATAGTAATTTTAAGTTTTTAATAATATTATACCTTAGAATTTATATTAGTGTTTTAATTTAATACACTAAATAATACTAATCATCCTATACTTTTATCTTTTTTATATACACTAAATAAAAACAAGGTAAAATAGAGACACAAAATCTACAATGAATTATTATCCTATATGAAATAAAATATAAATAATGAAACATAGACCAGGTCAAACTAGTCTACACCATCAATCCATATCCATGTCATAACGTAGAAATTTAATAACTACAAAATATTACACTATAGAGAATATACGAAAGATAAATTCATATGTAAGAAATTAATGTAACTCAATGTGATAAATAGAAATGTCATACAAAGGTATAACTTGTAGAAATGTTACATATAGAAATAGATTCCTATAACATCAGCATGGCCCTTAGGTGTAGGAATGTCATGCATTTATACATCCATGTATCATGCATAGCTTTTATCTCTTTCATCTCACTCATATGTACCATGAAATGTGTGTGCATATGAAAAATTATATGTAATCTACTAGACATGTGATAAATACCATAAATAAAACTCAATAACTAGAGAAATGTTTTATGCTTAGGTCATGATTTTTAGTTTGTATTTTTTATTTTGTATTTTATTTTATTTTTTTAATTTTTATTATGTTATTTCTAACCAATAATCCCATAAATGGGATACAACTTATAGGTATTGTATCAACTATGGGAATGGTCACTCATCATGAATGAATAATCCCTTATGTATTTATATCTAAATCAAGGAGGTGATCTCATGCTTTAATATATCCATTGTTATCATCATGACTCATAGGATCTTATATATGATAGGTAATACTAGTAATCATATTATATTGTAGAATTATATATATATATATATATATATATATATATATATATATATATATATATAATGGAGACATGTGTTTTTATTTGATATGGAATATGTAGAACTATCTATATTACTAATTTAGGATCTGATAGAGTAAATAATGGATGCCATGAGACTTGAATAAACCTTGATGTAATGGGAATTGAAGAAATAGTCATATAATAAAGTCAATTAACTTCCTCTAAAGTATTACATAGGATGAACTCAAATAGGTTATATTATTAATTGTGGTGGTGGTGGAGGTGAAGAAGGAAATTCCTTTAGAAGAATAAGATACTCATATGAAATACTTGGAACTATAACCAACCTACTGGTATATATATAAGTCACACATATGTGTACTAAATATGGTAATGCATAAAGATTATGTATATAAGGTTATTTTAACAACATGTCAAATACCTCTGTACTTGGTAAAATTAAGAATGCAATATAAAATATAGCATGGAAAACCTTAAGTTAGAATATTATACTTGTAAAAGGTTTTTATCTCTTTTCATCAAATATTTTAACTATCTTATTTATATCTTTTAGATCATATTATTTATATCCAAGACTAGTAATGAGTATCATAGTGTAAATTTTTTTACAAGAAACACTGTAAGCCATGACACTATGTAAAATTTGAAAATTGATGTATCCATTTAAAACTTGATGATGTATAACTAGAATCATCATTCACAATCTCACTATCATCAAGTGTAATTATAGGTCATTTTACTGATATGCTCATACGTGTACCAATGAAATAATCTAATAGATGATCATATACTAGTGGGGGAGGATATAAATTGTAAGTCATATGCATCTCAATGTTATCACTGGTTTGTATTATTGCATGGTTGGGAAAAGAATTGAATTTTTTATCAATTTTACATTCTCATTAGGTTGTGGTCCTGAACCATTTATATATGCACTGATATAACCAATCTTAATATTGTTACATCAATGAGATATAAAATATTATATCTTAGTGAGATTAATATATTCATAAAATTTATAGAACATTGATGATAATTACAATATGCATTGTTGTCATATCCAAGAAAATCCTACTTGGTCCACTACATGAGTCTATTATACTCAAACACTTTCAATATTTTAAATATTTGTCACATACGATTAAATTACATGAAATTAATATTATTGTTGTGAAAAAATAAAGTATGGGTCAAATACTCAAACATAATATAGATAAAAATTTAAAATAACACCAAATTTAAAATATAATTAAAATGACACTAAGAATGTGGTGTAAAAATAATTAATGCAATGCCACAACCTACTAATAAACTTATCCTTTTAGACACTCAAAAGAGGAATTTTAAATAGTTATATAAAGCTCATAATAAGATATTATATAGGATATTTAAGTAAAATATCATATCTTTCACTCTACCAATAGATTTTGATATGAATAAGACCCAACCTAAGAGGTTCAATGTTAATACATATTGTGATTGGCCCATATGTACTATATAGTCTACATACACAAGATTTGGGTTAAGAAATAATATATACATAATAATTTACATAAATAATATTGAATTAAATGATTTTAATACAAATATAAATGACTCATTGGCACAACCTAATGCGAATGTGAAGTTTAAGATCTTTTCTGATTTATTTCCAAATCATATGATAAAAGAGACAAAGATTGATCATGAGGTGCATATGAATTAAAAAATAAATCCTCCTCCAAATTATTATGAATATAATAATAAATAGGATCATCATATATATGTTATTATTGGTACTTATAAGCACATATATACAATGATTTTTTTTCACATTCAATGAGATTGGGATTGTTAATGTCGAATCTAACAATGTGTCATTGTTTATACATGCTTATGTTGACTCACATCCTATAAAAAATGTTATGGTGGATAATGGGTAAAATAGAAAAATTCAAAATATGAAAATCATTACTAGTTTTGGATACACACATGAAGATTTGATTTTATGACAAATATGGTGAAATGATCAATGAAAAGATAATAAATATCTTAGGATAAATGTGTTATTACTTATGGTAGGCCTTGTAACAATTTATTCTGTTACTAGTTATTACTAATATTAGGGAATTTGACATGTTACTATGGCATCCATGGATACATAAGAATTATGTAGTACTATCTTTAGTGTATTTATGTGTGAATTATATCTATATAAATTGTGGTTATATTTATGCATATTCCATATGAGTATTTTATTCATATGGAAACATTTCCTTTGCCACCTCCACCATAAAATTTTTAATATCTTATACATCTCATTTATATGAAATAAATTTAGAGATAATAAATTAATCTTATTTTAAGACCAATTCTTCAATGTCCATTACACTAGAGGTTTATTTAGGATACAAAACAAATGTTACGTAGTCCATCATGACTAAATTAGCTATACAATTTACTCTGTGCTTTCCATAATGAACACCATTTTATACTCCTAATGTAAATATTATCTCATTTTTTAGTATAATTTATACATCTACATAACATACATAGGATACTTTACACTATGATGATATTTATGGATATGTCATAGTGCATGATCACTTCTCAAATTTAGATATAGATACAAATGGTAATCTTTCCCATGGTAGGTGAAATTCACACTAATCAATATAAGACCTACATGTGAGCATCCATTTATATGATAATTGGTTATTGTAAGTATATTTAAATTTTAAAATATTTAAAAATATATAAAAATAAAAATAGTCAAAAATTTAAAATCAAGACCTAGCATGACATGCATTGCTAGTTACATGATATATTTATGTTATTTACCATATAAATGGTTTATTAGATATTAATTATCTATGCACATTATTTTAATGGTATAAATGAGTGGGATTTAGGACATATAGGTTACATATGAGACATGAACAAATAGATGCATGAAATTACTTACACCCAGGGGCATGCCTACACTATGGGCATCTTGGTACACTTTTTAGGTAATATCTTTATATGACCATTCCATTGATCATATTGAGATAATTATACTACTTACGCATGAATTTATCTTTTGTATACTCATTAAGGTAGTATATCATATGGATATTGTACTTTTATATGGTAGATGATGACATGGATTGAATTTTCAAACTATATTTGCTTGTTCTATGTGTATTTGATGTTGATTATTATTACATGGTCTAATAATTTATTGTGTATTACATTGTATGACAATTGATGTATGTGACATGGAATTTTCATTCCATTAACATTGATGTGTGTTATATTATGTGTTATCATATATGATTATACACATGTATTAATTGTGTGTTATCATGGCATGCATCAATTATGTCTAAGATCCTCTAATCCATGTCATCACCATGTTATGTCCATGTTGGGTCAAAGTCTAGTTGTGTCTTAAGTGATTTTGTGCACATATGTGTTTGTATTTACTATTTTTTTGATCTTATGGTGTTGTGATTCTTATCACACATTTTTATAAGGTGTGTGATGCCAAAATTATTATCATGCATATTCTAAGTAGTTAGTACTAAGTTGTCATTAATGTGATTTATATTACTAGATGCCTAATTGATATATACACTTCAAATGAAACTTGTATGCCTTAGATTACATGTTTCATATATGCATGAATTATAAAATATTTATAAGATGACATAATATTATCATGTTATCACACATGCCTTACATGATTACATATTTATAAATAACATGATGCATATAAATATTTTATTTTAGGATGACTGATTTGTAGGATTCATCCCTTACCCAAAAAGGGAGCATAATGGCAGGATTGTCATAGATATTTAGGCCTTGATAGATAATTGATACAAATGTTGTGACTAATTATGTGTTTCACAATGGACATATGATGTGATTTATATTGAGATATATTAATAGATTCAGACATATGTAGGGGGAGGGATTTTATAGCACTATAAATAAATATTTCATGATTATATGGATTAGAGTGATAAATTTGATAAATTCATAAAAATACATGTATTAGATTGATCATATTGATAGACATTCAATGATAGGTTGGCATATTCTATGGCACAGTGGGAAAAATTACATAAATTATTTTGAGTATATTTATTAGCTTACATGGATTAGATTGATAAAGATGTTATATTTATTAGATAGAATACATTAACATATAAATTAAAACATTCTACATCATAATGAGGTACAAATGGATAAAAATTTTGGGCATTAAAGTTATTTTATTCATAAAAGAGGGTTATGGGGTTCCTCACCCATTTAATTAATAAAAATTTCTCTTAAATTAAGATCTAAATTTATAAATTAGTAAGAAAAAATTTATTAGAATTACCTCAAGGGAAAAAACCAATAAAAAACCAAAGCTTATTAAAAGATTACAAAGAAAACTTCAAATTCAAAACATATTTTAAAGTAAAAAGTCATCAGCCCAAAGGAGAGTATTTAAAAGTTTCCCACAAAACATACATATAAATAATTTTTTATTCAACTAAAGCACAAATTTTATAACCAAAAAGTCTTTCATAGTAGAAACTAGATCTTCCAAAATAGACACGTATTGGTAATTTTTCATCCCAAGGCCAAATTACAACACTTATAACCAAAAAAATTAATTTTTATAACCTTATGTACTTTTTCAGCATTTTCAATAGGTTTCTCAAGTGTTTCTAGTAATTTTAGTGCCAAAAAGGCCTATTTTGAGGCCATTCATATAGTTTTTTAGGTGAAATTAATATTCAAAAATATTAAGGACTTTATTTGTCAATTAAAATTTCAAAAAAAAAAATTTAATAATTTTTAGGTCTTAAAAGGAATAAAATCATTTTATATCCTATATCAACCTCCTTGGCAACTTTAGAAGGGCAGTTGTCAAATGTTTGGTAAAGATCGAGGAGAGAGATTTAGGAGATAAAACTTTGGAAATTGTTAGGATTCATATTAATATTTAAACTAGTATAATTTGTTTTCATATTTGTGGCATATTATTTATGAACAATCACTAAGAGTGACAACATGTCACTATGACCTATTCATCCAAGACGGGTATGTTCTTGCACCCATTTATCAAGATGAAAAATAGATGGATTGAAATGGTTTTTATGGTGATTTTAAGAGGCAATTTATCTAATTTTAAAGGATTTTTAATCATCCAAATCATCTCCATGAGGTGATTTCATTTGGGAGAAGAATGTCTTGGTGTATAAGGTCTTTCAAATATTTCTACTACAAGTTCTTGTTTAATTTTAATAGTGGGTATTCTCAAATGTTTTAAGTAAGTTTTAAGTCTTGGGATATCACTAATTATTATGAAATTAATGTTATTATGTCTAAGATGTGTCTTTTGTCTATCTTCTTAAAGTGTTTGATCTTGAGAGACAAAGTCTGTGTTTGAATAGTCCACTGTGTGTTTAATTATCAATGTGGACGCAAGTTTAATTAATGAATCATGATATGGGGTCTTGAAATAATATTTAAAATTTTAAATCATGAAAAAATGAGGATTTAAATCTAAATACACCCTCCCTAAGAGCCAAGTATAGTTACACAGATAATAGATTATTTAGGAGATGTCCATTACTCATAGAAAGATCTAGCACAATTTTTAATGCAATAAACTATCTATAACAATATCATTACCATCATCAAGTTGAATGAGCCATTAGATGTCCTAAGTCAACACATAGAACATGTATACATATGTTGATTGTAGGTAGTTTATACATATCATTTGAGTAGCTTGAAGGTGAGTTGAAGTTGATAGAAGGTGTTGAACATTATCATGAAGATTTTTGGACCTTTAAAGGAATAAAAATGAAGGTATACAATATTATGACAAGTTTTAATATTAAATAATTCAAAAGTGTGGTTTTTCTTAGCCCTAAAGTGAGTAAATGAGACCTATAGACATCAAGCATGTAGGTCCTCATTTAGACATCCTATCTAAACCTTAAACAACTTAAGATAGTGTCAAAGAGACCTAAACTCATTATATTCATATAGTTCATAATCCCTAAAAAGATACTAGGTCACTTTTAGGTCAAGGATGATAAAGTAGACTAAGTTGACAGTTTACAGTTACCTACAGAACATGTACAAAAATGGATAGAAAGAAAAGACTTTTAATGTGAGGAGCATGTTTGAAAGAGGTCTTAGCCTAATTGAGGTTATAAAAGAACTTCAAGGGCTTAAATAGTATTAATATGTAACATTAGGGTTATAAGCATGAATAATATAGTCAAAAACCTCTTAAATCACCTACAAGCCTTTTGAGAGACTTTTCTAGTCTTAAGCCAAAAGGAAATATGTCATTGTTTGAAAAGGTGTAGTTTGAGTAAGGTTAGAAGGTTTTAAATTTGACCACAAATTTATGAGACCTATAAATGGTCACCAATTTTCTTAAATCATTCAATGGTTTATATAAATATTCCATGGATAGTCTCCTTGGTTTGTACAAGCATTAAAATCCCATCTACAGCCTACAATCATTTACAATAGTCAATCATATACTTGTGTGAGTTAAGAGAGTTAAGGGTGAATTTTTGCTTGTTTTAAGCTTTGAAAACATAAAGGAGTGATAGGTAGGCACTATGTAGTTTTGATAGAGTTTGAGGAGTTAAGGTCAGTTAAGGGGTAGCCTTGAGCCTAGATGATAAGAAAATTAGACCTACATGCCTCAAGCCTATAGGTCCTCATTATGGACCAAATAAAAACCACATAGGAAAACCTAAGTGTTGAAAACCTAACCCCATGATATATTAAAGAGACCAATATCAACCTTAGAATGTCAAGGAACAACTAAGCAGTTGCATAAAAGAATGAAGGATAATATTTTGAGTTGATAGTCTTAAGACATTGTATGTAGTCCATACATGAATGTAAGGTAATTTGAAAGTGTCATAAGACATGATCATAGACCTATTAATACCATTTACATTTTAAATTAGGTATGTGATGTTTTTATAAGTTTATAAAGATAAAATAACTCAATAAGTGTCTTTTAGTATGGAACCAAGTAATCAAAAGGTGACCTATATGCCCTAGGCTTGTAGGTCCACATTTTGGGACTAAGGAGAGAAAATACCAAAACTAAAAGAGACTAAGACATAGGATATAAAACCTTAGATATATTTAAACAAAATAAAACCCATGAGAAGTAACTAGACCACTTGAGTAGTCAAGAAAAGAAGATAACAGACTGAGTTGATAGTCAAAAAATCTACATATAATACTATTATACATATGAGAGAAAGTAGAAGATGGTTGTAAGTATATAAATGTGATATAAAAATATATGGATAATGTAAAAAACCATTAAAAAAGTTTTGGATCATTAAAAAAATAATGTAAAGTGCAAAGACTAGTTTCAAGACCTAATGCATAGTCAAACACTCCAATGAACACTTTCAGGCATACAGGACTAGGGTTGGTCATAAACCAAGTGAAGGAATGATATTAATTGGGAAGGTATATGAAAAATATTTTGGGATTAAATAAAAAATAATGGACCATTAAGATGTATTTTAAGGTATGAGTGAGGACTAGGTTCTACAACATGCAATCAAAACACAGGGGAAAACCTTCTCAAGCACCTACAAGCCTTCTATGGAATTGGCATATTTTCAAGTTATGAAAGGTTGATAAAGAGGTGTATAAAGATTTTATAAAGCATAATTTAAACCCTTATATAATTTCATGATCCTTATGAAGGTTATAAATTAAAATGTGAGGTGTAAACTCATAAAATATAGTCTTACCTCTTAATGCACCAACAGGCTACAAGAAAGTCAAGTCATCCTTAGACATAAAGGAATGAATACAAGGGTGTTATAGAGATTTTATAACCTAATTATGACTACATAAAATTTAAAATTTCATTTAATAATATCATTGAAGTGAAGGCATGACCTGAACACCCTAACATAGTCATGACACTAAAAGGATATACACAAGTTGTAGGTTGAGTTAGGCCAATCTTAACCCTAAAATGAAATGAAAAGCATGGAGTGTGGGAATTTGAGTTAAAATTAGACAAAAAAATGTCATAATATTTTTTAAGATAATAAATATCATGATATGGTGAAAAAACTATGTTCTAATCCACAAAACTTGGTCTAAACCCAGAACCTTACAATCACACACAGGGTACAGCCAACCTTGAAGGAAAATGATGTGTTGAGGCCTCTAAAAACATGAGCAAGATTTTAATTTTTGAAATTTTTATGGTAATTATATATTTAATTTTATATGTCCTCTACAAGGTCATATAAATAGTGGACATATCCACTATTTTGTCTCAGAGTAAGCCCACTCTTTGGCAAGGGTAGCCATGAGACCTAGAGATCTACTTGTTCTCTAAAGGCATGAAACAAGTATATAAAACCTCATAAATGGTATTTATGGTAGAGATAATTCATGAAAAAATTTCCCATACACTTTAAATTTGTGAATAATCTTAGGTTTCATTCTAAGTGCCATTGAGGGCTAGTACGGAAAGATAAGCTCAAAACCCCAAGTACCCTGATTTATACACCATAAGAACACATGAGGGTAAAAAATGCTTAAATATCATTTATAATAATGTGATGGGTTTATATAAAGGTGTAATATATATTAAAAATTATGGGAATGACTTCTGAGAGCTAAAACTCAAACTTGACCTCTCTTTAGCCTTAAGAATGCTAAACAAGCCACCCAAAGAGCAACTTCAAATGCTCATACCATATCTCATACTTTTCATGGGGATAATGGTGTTTTTAGGTGTTGGATATGTTCCCTAATAAAAATATTATGTAATTATGAATTTATTTGGATGTTTGTTCCTTATGAACAATCATTAAGACCCCAAATAGGTCTTAAACCCTATTAAAACCCCAATTGTGACTAGTTTGCAGAGAAAGGATTAGAACACATCAAATTACATATTTTTTTCATTAAAACTATTTTAATTTCATTAATAATATAAGGAGTTTACCCCCATGTATTTTTATACTAATGTCACCTATATAAATTGCTCCAAAAACCCTATTTTTCATGATTTTTGGTGTTTTTCAAGTGTTCTAAAAATTGGAAAGCTTCAGAATCATGGGTTAATGTAATTTTTAAATTATAATAACTAATAAATCTCAAAAAAATTAATGAAAAACTAGGCACATTTTTTAAGCCAGTCCCAAATAGGCCCAAAACAAGCATAAGAAGCAAGGTGGTTTCATGGTTTGCATAGGTTCACAAGGTGTCAAAACCCAAAATTTGGCATGGAGGATGGTCTTAGGCTAGGGAAAGTGAATTACATACTTTTGGGTATTTTCAAACATGTGGCATAATTTTGGAGAAAGCTTTCTCTTTCTAAGACTAGGAAGGCTAATTAGATCTAATTGGAAAAGAAAATGGAGAAAAAGGAGTAACTTCCACTTGGAGTTAGCTCATGAAATTTTGTGTGGAAATATAACAGGATATATCAGTAGATATATTTCATGCCAAAGGTGACTACAAGGTTATATTCTAGAGGTTTTCCTTTTTAAATTTTTTGAATTGCCTTTAAACTTAGTAAAAAGGTTAAGATTTACTAATACACATCCATATAATAGAAACTTCCCTCCTAAACCAATTTACAAATCTAAC
>JARHVA010003483.1:1887500-1964570 GCA_037957365.1 Torreya grandis | reverse complement strand
ATGGAGATTATGAATCGGAGTCATGGTATATGATGTTATTTCACACCTAAACCTCATTTAGTCATATGATTTTTAAGGTCTCAATATGTAGTTTCATAGACATTATATGCAAATAGTTAGGTAACTAGGCCTAATTGGCCTAGTAGACCTACATGGTCAACAAAGAGATATCAAAGTTGGCATAGAGGGTTGATAAAGTAAATCAACACATATTCATTAAAACATATAAATGATTCATTTAATGAGTTAATTTCACATTCCATGGTCATAATGGAGAAATAATTTAGTTTCTTGACTTGATCAATATGCTCAAAAGGAGGATAGGATATTATATGCTTTATGATGTCTTAATTACATCTCTTTAATATTGTAGCTACCAGGAAGAGGATTTATTTGAACAAATAGTTGAGTATCTATTCTTTAATATATATTTAACAAGTCAATCACATCCTCCACCACTCTACCTCAATGCCTAAAAGGGTCTTTGAGGGATATAAATGCATAGAGAGTCATTCAAGGGTGTATATGACTATTTGTAACTATTTATAACTAAATTAATGAGTGGACTATGGTTAGTTATGATTCTCTTCTCTCTCTCGTCTCTCTCTCTCTCTCTCTCTCTCTCTCTCTCTCTCTCTCTCTCTCTCTCTCCTCTCTCTCTCTCTCTCTCTCTCTCTCTCTCTCTCTCTCTCTCTCTCTCTCTCTCTCTCTCTCTCTCTCTCTTCTCTCTCTCTCTCTCTCTCTCTCTCTCTCTCTCTCTCTCTCTCTCTTTGCCTTCACAAGCTCATGAAGGCCAATTTCAAATGCATAATATAGGACTTACAGGTGGATTTGGAGAGTAATATTTTGAACAAAGATTGAGAAAAATATGTTATTTCAATTAGATGCATTGGTATTTTTATTTATATCCTTATATTAATGAGCAATTTTTAATGAGCTAAGGTGTTTTTTTTAAGGTGCAAAACCATGATAGTGTTAGTTTTGGGCCTCTCAAGTGAAATAAAAAACTTATTGAAGCATGTGAGTAGTATTTAATCATCCTTAAGAGTATTTTAGTCACTCTCATAACATATTCCAACACTTAATTGGCATGTGTGGGCTAAAAATGGAAATAAATCTCTTCTTTTGCTTAGTTTACAAGGTGGTTGTCACTATTTCTTGATTGTTCTAGGTTTTTTAATAGTTGGTATGAATAGAATGAATGTTATCCATCACATTTCACTTATTTAAAATTCCCTATAAATCTATCAAATAATCTCAAGTGCTTTACTCTCATACCAATCTTTCTAAGCAACATCTAATGCTCTTCACTCCTAGACTATGTGTAAGATGTCTATAATAGTGAAGTGATGAGATATTATTTTGTATTATCCAAGGGTGTATAATAGTATTGGCCTCATTATTAAGTAAAGGTAACATAAATTAAGTGGTTTCAAGAATAATAACTCTAACATGCACCTCTTCAAAGTCTAAAGCATAAGGAATGCAGACTTACAAGTCTGCACTATAAGAAATTATGTTGAATTGTACACTAAAACTTGAGTTTGAAAACCTATGAATGGAGGTAATTATATGGTTATATGTTTGGTTTAAATTAATCACTAATTAATAAGATATGTATCTTCAATTTTAATGCACAAGACACCTTGAATGCAAACCTATAGTCAGCATTTGCAAATTTGAGTAACGAGAAGCCTTGAGTTAGCATGCAAGTGTCTAAAATGTATATGAGACACTTAGAGAACATAAAGATATTTTAAAATATATATAAATCCTATAATTATTTCATATGGTGATCAAAGCATAAAAGGATATGAGAATTGGTCTATAGGCCTTGGCCACCTACAACCATGCCTAGATAATCAAGGAAGAGGGTGTGCTTGTGAAGATGTGATGTTTTGAGAAGTTACAGAGGGTCAAGGAAATTTTATAAGCCTTTAATTAATATTAGAGACCTTTTATTATTTAATGAATTATTTTTGAACCAAAACTTCAAAATTATAGTAAGAAAGAGTAGTCTAGTTTTAATCCTAAAGAGAAGATAGTGCAAGGTTTTATGCTTGAGTTTGAGTGGATAAATTAGTAATTAAAGAAAATAAATAACAATGAGACATAAATAATAATTTTAGAGATAAAATTACTTATAAATATTCACTTAAACCCCATATACATAGTCCATATACACCTACAAATTGTAAGGTCAATAGGCTAGTTTCTCTGAGAAAAGGAAATGCACATATAGTGAAGATGGGGTTTATTTAATTAAGAGAGATGAATAATTATAAGATTAATTTTAAAGGTTAAATATATGAAAAAATAGGTTCAATAGATGATCACAAACCTCAAATTCCCCTAACCCCTGCATGCACTCAACCAAGTGATCTTCTAAGACATGCCTTTTAGAGAGAGAAAGGTCTGCTTGATTTGAGAAGCATTTGAGGTCTGTAAAATAAATTTAATCATGAAGACAAATTTATTATGGAATTAATATATCATTTATATCTTTATAATCATTAAGGAGGAGTGGTATAAAGTTTTGTTCATGGTTAACAAGCCTAGACCAAACACACAGACCTATGTGCGAACATTTTGAGATGGAAAGGTCTATGGAGGTAAGAATATATGAAATAAATATGAAAGTATAAGACTATAAGTAAATATAGTACCATCATGATTACATTTCAATAATTCTCAAGACCCTATAGTGTTAAACAAGGTCTCAAACATAGTCACGAGGATTTCTTGTAGTGTTGATTTTAAGAACCCTAGGCATAGACCAAAGAAGATGCAAAAGACCTAATAAATTAAGATGGTGAATATTAAAACTTTAATAATTTTATAATGGTTTAATAAACCTAATAAACCTTTAAAAATTCAAATTAGGCATCAGGTTTGCACTTTTAGATCTAATATCTCTTCTAGACCTCACCAAACACAGTCTTCCAACTCGAGAGGTAGTTTGAAATGCTCATATATATCATGAAATATTACATGGTAGCTTAAAATATTATTAATAATATGGAACCCATATGCAATCATTATTAATGGTATTTTATTTTTCATCTAACTCTTGAGTTTTATGAACAATCCTTATGACCCTACGACACTCACAAGCTACCAAAGAGACTAGTTCTGACCTGAAGAGAGAGAAGATGGTTATAATGACTCCAAATGGATTGTATGAACCTAAATATGACATTAATAATATCTAAAACTCTACCAAGCATCACCCCATGCCATTGGTTGGTATTTATAGGTACATAACTATATAAAATAGGCTAAAGAAGGTTGTTTTAAGCTACTTGGGAGGTTTGTATAGGGTGTTAGGAGACCAAATTTGATATGGGTGATATTAATGAATATATAAAACTTAATCACATGTTTATTTTATTTTTTTCATGCGTGGTAATCCTTTGGAGTCAAAAGTTAATCTCTAGGCAGGGAGGCTTAATTGAGACCTAGTTAGGAGAAAGAAATAACAGAAAAGGATACCTCCACTAAATTTATGATCCTAAAATTTAGAATAGATAATTATGGGATTAAAGGGTACTAATATATTTTCTCACTTTCTCAATAGTGTCTTTACAATGTCCTACACAAGGAGCTTTACCTATTTGGAGGGTTACAAGGAATGAGGCCAAAATGGAACTTTTGGTGTAACATGTTTTCTTGAGGGTGGTTTGAGACTTCTTAATGGATTTTTACAGGTATAATATGATTTTAATAGGCCATACATGGAGATATAATTATCTCAAGAACATGAATTCAAGTTTTTTTAAACTTGTAGGTAAGATTGGCCTAGTGAGATGAAGAGACTTCTAGACACCTAGCAAGAGAATGAAGTGATGTGTCAAAGATAAATTGAATATATCAGTTGAGAGGTGTCATGAGAAGATAAAAGGTGTAACTTATCATGATATTACCATCAATAAGGTCACTTGTCATTTGGCAAGCCAAGGCAAAGGTAGTTTTGGAGAACTAGTGAAGGTGTTGAGCAAAGTTTAAAACTTCCATGCCACTTGGAGCAAAAGATCATATTCATAATACTAACACTTGTATTTGATGACCTAATGGGTAATTTTAAAACTTTTTTATCTTTTAACTCCTTTTTGACACTTGTTTCTCTCTCTCTCTCTTTTCTATGCCCTTCTCTCCTTCTCTCACTTTCTCTATATATTGAGCCTTAATTAGCTAAGTTGGTATCCTCCACCTAGGTATGCTGAATCCCTACCCATTTTTATAATTTGATAAATAAATAAAAACATGGTTTTAAATTTTACATGTAATGGTTTTAATATGCATGTTTGATTAGTTGATCTTGCTAAGTGATAGGCTTACTTCCTTAACATTCTTGTCCTTATTTATCATTCAAGTTTAGTTTATAATCCTTTTTTAAGGTCTCTTAAAGTGTTAAAATGGATTTTGTATGGGTTTAATGAGTTTTATTTTCATTAGTGTCATGCCATGACTTCTTGACTAGTCCTCCTAGCTCAAACTTGCTTCACAAACCTTCATGAGAAACATTGATGTAGAGAAGCAGATTTGGATTAGTGTTATGTACATGTCAATATCTTGTTTGAAGTGAAACTATATTTGGTTGGTAGTGATAAATTAATATTTGGTGTATCACCTCCATTATATTAGGTTTCTCTCCCTTTTCTTATTAATTGTTAGAGTATTGTTTGAGCCTAAGTGATTCATCAAGGGGATCTAGCCCTTTAACCTAGAGATTCACCTCTCCAATAGGGTACCCAAAACCTTGAGGTTTTTCCATATTAAAAAAAAATTATAAATTTTGAGATACCTTCCATAGGGTTAGAATTTGATTGATAACAACACCTATGGTATTTGAACCAGTAATACTAGTCTTAAGTTTTAAATCAGTGCCAAGAATATGAAATAAGATAGTCATACAAGACCAACTCAATAAGATACCATTGCATAACATAATTTAATATTTTAATTCACACATTATAATGATCATAAAATGACATCAATTAATAATTTATGATAATTAAATTTGTAAATTGTAACCCCAAAAAATGTTAGAAATATGCAAGCATATCTTAAACACTTTATGCAATGATTAAACTAATAAATATTAACCAATCAACAAGCACACACAAAATTCTAACTAAGTGGTGTATGCAAGGTTTGGAATTCATTATCTCATCTCCATATACTCCATAATCTATGATGATACCTTTCCTCAGTCATAGTCAGGAAGGTGGACTCTATCCTTCATCCACCTCAGTATAATAAATAGTAGTTAGATCATATCAAAAAATAGTCCATAATAAACTGTTATAACTAAACAAACTAAATAATCATGATCATAATATAATATGAATATATAAAAACAAGTTATTTATCATGATCATAATTAATATATAACTATCCACAAATTAGTGTGATACTAATCTAACTACTTAACACAATAATTTAGCCAATTATTAACCATAAAATATAGAAATTAACAAATCAATGAGTCTAGAGGAGAATCAAGATGTAAAAAAAATATATAAGTTTAAAAAAACACTAAATGGTCTTATGTTTAGCTAACACAAGGGTGAAATCATATCAATTAGATTCATACTCGCTAACTTACTCTTCAAGGGTTTATTCCTTTACACATCAACTTTAGCCATGTACTGCATAGTGAAGTCCAATGTTTAGCAAGACTTGACCTAGGTTTTTTTTAGGATCAAAGAAGCAAGCCTCTTATCCCCCTAAAAATCTCAATATTATGTACCCAAATTATATACCCAACCATAGATTGCTTTTAGTACGATGCTGGGAGATGAAGCCCCAGGTCAATGCACCCCTAAATAATTTGTGAGAAGGCAATGAACTCCTACTCACAAGATAAATGTAAGAAAATAAATGGAAAAAATTTATAGGTTATTTATGGGTCACACAAGTCATTCAAAGCTTAGGGAGAGCATATGCAACATTATTTTTGACAAGACTAAACAAACAAGATAATAAACTAAGCACTTTTGGTCACTGAGTTCCCTATAGGGGACAGGGGAGAGCATACATGCAATAGTTTTTAGTTTGTCACAAATAAAAAAATTAATCTATGAACTTTAAAACTAGCTAATAACAAAAAAACAAACAAAAAGTGAAAAATATCTTAAGAGATCTAACTAAAGTTAATGTTCTTTTTAATAGCACCATCTCAAATATGATTAAAATTATGACCCATTGGCCTTGTTTTTACTTGTAAAAACTTTGAAACTACTAAAAGACAAGTTCTATTAGGTTTATTTTAAGCACCAAACAAAAGTGTATGTGATATTTATAAGTGTTTATGCCCCTCTCTCTCCATCTTGCTTCCTATAAAAATGTTATGGAGTTTGCTTGTCTTTAGGGAAAAAATCAAATCAATAAACAATATTCCATTTTGAGCTCTCAGGTTTTTGAAAACATAGAGAAAAGTTATTTACACAATAGAGTGAATCCATCATTTTCAACAAATCTACTATTTTATTAAGAAACACAAACATGAACACAACCTTATTTTTTGTGAAGTCACTGTTAAATAAGGCAAAGCCACTAATTAGATCAGGTAAAGTCACTGATTATAGGTTGAAAATAGGTGAAGTCACCAAAACCAAATAGAATTTTACCTAACAAAGTCATCTTTTATCAGGGTTGAAGCTATCAATTCCAAATAATGAAGCCACCATTTTAAAATCTACTATTTCTTTCTACATAAATAAAGATCACAAATAGAGCATGGGAATGGCAAAGCCACTATTACACAAGGAAAAGTTGTTGATTACACAAAAAATAAAATAACATTTTCCAAGGATAAAACTCTAAACTTGAAGAATTAAATTCTTTTATTAGAAAAACTAAAGGTTGCACATCATTCTCCTTGGCCATAAAGAATGTGTGGTCCCACTGGACATTCCAATATGTATCTATGGTGTTCAAAGAGAACATAAACTTTGATTAGTTTCTTATTATTCAAATTGATAAAAACCCATGCATAAAAATACACTAGAACTATACACTATTGCCTAAGAACTAGGGGGACCATAACATAATGAACAAGATCACAAAATAGACATAAAAATAACATAAAAATTTTACCTCATTTGTCAAATTTGATGTCCACTTATTGGCATAAGGATGTTCATGCTCAATCTATGACATTAGAGATTCTTGTCAATACTTTTCCATGGTGGTAGCACTTCTCCAATACTCACTTATGGTTTGGTGTGAGGTTTGTCATAAAATGGGCATTCCAACACTATTATCAATGGATTCATGAAGGTATTCTAGTAGAATAAACTTACACACAAAATCTTGTTGGCATATGGTGTGGGCACTTGTATTTATAGCTCTAAGAACTAAGTCTAACCCTAGGGAGGTTAGGTTAAATTATAACTTTGGTTGAGTCTAAAATAACTTAGGTTGATTCAAGCTAATCCTGGGTTGGTTTAAAATACTCATGTAATCTTGATGCCTCAATTTAAGATATTTATGAGCCATGATAACTCACTTTAGATATTTGTGAGGTTGTGAGTCACCTTTTTAGAATATTTAGGAATTAATAAATAACAATATTAGCTCCTTTGACCTTTGACTTCATATTTGGATAAAAATTATTTTTTTGATAAATTAAATTCACTAATTCAACTTGGAATTCTTATTTAGGCAAATTAATTAAGATTTGTAATATAATTAATCTTGCTTAGTACTTTTTGGCTTTTGACAATTGCTTTAAATATTTTCAATTAATATCTTGATAGACCAAAAGTGTCAAATTAATATGTTATAATATGACTAGAGTTGAAACCAAACTAGGTTATTGGTGCATATACGGTAATACCCTTAATAATAAATCATTGACACATTTATGAGCAATTAAATCTCTTCCACAAATGAGTTTGGGCATTTAGGTGATTTCTAGGCTTTAATTGCATCATGTGATATAAATTGGACTAAATCCCAGTTTAAGCATGAAAGTGGTAAAAATTTAGTGTCTACATTAATCAATTTTAAAAAAACTAACTTTCTAAGTTGAACCTAGTAGGGTTATAACAAATTGTTTTCTTAAAGATAGTTATTTTTATTTTTTTTCAAAAATAATTATCCTTAGATATTGTGACTAACTACATTGAAATTAAAAACTATTTTTTTCTCTCATATTTTTCAATCTCGTTCCAGTTGGAAGAAAATAATTATTTCTCAAAGTGGAAGGATTATTGTTTGGATTTTTATAGATTATCAAAATTATATCTCCAAGCAAGAAATCTAATTGTTCATATTCATGTTATAGATATTTTGTTTCACATTTAGTCTTGAATTATTGAGGATTGCAAAAATAGATTTTGATATTGGTTTATGGTTTACTTAATTATACTCAAAAGTGATTAATTCTTTCATTCTTCATATCAAGTGGCTACAAAATTTTGAATTTGTTTGTACTTGGGGTATATCCAATTGTGAGATAGGTGATAAATTTTCTGGATCAAAGAAAGGAAAGATTGTGCGAGTGTACATTTAGAGTGTACATTTAAAATGTACATTTGATTTTAAAAATATATAAACATGTATATGGAATAGAAATTTTATTTTTAATAGACAAGAAAACATGTTTTGAATGCAACAAAAAACATGCCATTTTATTGAGATTACCTTTGAGTTGGAAGTTTAATAGCACATTACATTCAGATAGAAAATTATTCACGCATTTGTGTGCATGGTTAGAGCATGTGGGCCCATACACAAACATGTGTCTCTCTTTGGAAACATACAAGATAATTATTAGTGATTTTTATTGAATTTATTTGCTTTAAGGCAACCTATAATAAATAAAATAAATTAACTAAATTATGTTGCATTATTCTTATTGTATTTACTATATAAGATTAAAGTTTTGTTTTTTAATGTCTTATAGTAACATAAACAAACAAGTGATTTAATATAAAATTTATTATAAATTCTTAGATCATATTATTTTTTTACACTTTTATAAATTTCTAAAACATTTATGAAATAAATAGCTTATAATAACCTATTATATTGTGTTTAGTACAGTAACACATTGTTTTTTATTTTCTATAGTAGTAACATATATAGATAAGATTATTTGACTTATTTTTTTTAAATATTTTATTTTAATGGCACTATTATACTTGGATATTCAAAACATTAATTAATTAGATTCTTATTTGACTTTTTTATGGAGTAGATCTCAATGACTCTAAACTTAAAAAAATTTATTATATGTAGATTATAAATCATACCAATCAATTTTTATTTCATTTAAATTGAATAGTGTTTTAATTTATATGGTATATAAAAAAAATGTCATTTAAAATAAGATCAGCATAGCAAGGTATATTGAGCTCAAAAAAAAATACTACTTCCTTTAACCAAACATAAGGGATTTCTTACATAAATGTTTATGTATATTCAAAACTGGTATATGGACATTAGCTAATTATAAAAACATCTGCAACTTAATGGTTTTATTGCTTCAAGAAATAACATTGACATAAAATAATTTTTTATCTATATATAACCAAGAATATTGTGAATAAGTTCGCATTTAAATGATTTTAAAGGTTTTGAAAACCCTATAATATTTTACAAACCACTTGAGTTAGTTTAGAAATATAGCAGGGATCTATACAATCAATTAAATATAGTGTTACTTGATGAATATTATGAGATAAATATTCATAATGATAAGGGTGATTATATCATCGTAAATACATTAAAATTATTTCTATGAAGACAATTAATTGGTACATGAATTAAAGATAATGTTTTTATGCATAAAATATGTCGTAGATGTAATGAAAATAGTAAATAGATTGCATTAATTATGATGTTTAAATTGATACATGGATTTACTTTTCATGAATTCTCATGCACTAATAATTACAAGGCTACATGTGTGATAAATTCACAACATTAAATATTTCATGGATGTTTGTGATATTTTTTTGCACTTATATTTTTCCTGGTATGTCTACACTAAAATTTACATAGATATTTATGGTATTTTTCAAATCAACAATGAATAAAGAATTTAATATGGTTGATTTAGGACATTTGAGATATTTTCTTAGAATTTAGATAAAATATATGGATGATGTTATTTTTATATTCTAAGATAAATATGCAAACATTAACACCCATAGAAATAGGTCTGTAGTAAAGCAAATAAGATTACAACTCATTGATATTTTCCCTAAGGCATTGTCAAAATAGATAATTAAACCTCTAAGAGATAATTTATTTTAAAAATCTAAGAGATAATTTGGGTGTCACCAATGAAGAATTAGTAAATCTAGAGTGTTTATCCATACATCTCTAAACTATATATAGCCATCTCTAGACTCACACAACCAACTATGGACTATAAATAGGTAGTTTTAGACTCACACAACTAGCTTTAGACTATATACAAATAATTCCAGACACACCTAACTAGCTCTAAATTATATATATCCACCTTTTAACTCTACACAAGAACATCCAAACTATATTTACAAGTGGAGAAAGGTTTTGGATAACATGGTAACAATGTTAGGATTAATATATGTATCTCTAGACTATCTTCACAACTCTAAACTAGTTTAATAGAGGGATAACAAGACAAAGTGCAGTAGAAGAAGAACAAAGCAACCTAGAACAACCCTTACCAAAGTATGGAGATTGAGAGAATATAAAAACAAATACTACACTTGTGAAAGGAATATTTTTAAATAGATGTATATAACTAGAAATATATATTTTTCCTTATGGATTTTTATTGTGTTGGAATAGTCTATGGCTTTAGCATATAGTAGTATATGAAGATGAATTTGAATTATGATAGATGTTTCATTGTGATATTTTGATTTCACTTATACATGTTTAATATAATTAAATAATAATTAAAATAAACTATATAATTCTCCCATGCTTTTTAGTAAAACATTGAATTGATCTAATAAATTAAAAAATGTAAAAATTACATCAAAATAAATAATTAATCACTACCATGATTTGTAAGAAAAACATCAAATTGATTCACTAAAATTAGATTCAATAATATAATTTTTTAACATTAGATTCCAATAAATTTAAATTTAGAATATGGAAAATATGATATCTAATACCCAAAAATAATAAATTGGAAACTGAAAAATATGATATATAACACTAGAAAACACTAAATTAGAATCCAATAATAACAATATAGAATTATGTTGTTTGATAATATGAATATAGTAAAAATAGTTTTAGTTTTTAATATAGACTTCAATATGTTTGGATTTGATGAAATGATGGTTATTAGTGGAATGCCCAATATATTGATGGTAGTCACAATATACATTTGTATAAAAAAAAATAGATTATGGTCTACACATGTCCACTTTCATTGGTGTGGAAAGAGTGATGAGATTTCATTCAATTATTTTTTTAATAAGACATGAGGAGGTGATGGAAACCTTGAGAATTTCCCCCTTAATGGAGCTTGTAATTGAAGCTTTTATGTTGGTTGTAAAATAGCATTAACTATAATCTTAGCTTCATCCTTGCTTTCATTGCATTTGTTCCTATAATTTATCTTACTTTGAAACTTTAAATTTGAAGTAGAAGGGACATTTGAAGTGTACTTGAGCTTATTTAAAGTAATCAATTTGGCCTCATGTTATTTGACGGTAGGGCATAATTCATCAAAAGATATGAATTTATCAAACATAATTGAATCTTGGAGTGGAGATAGCAAAGTTTGAGTGAAGATATCTTGGATCTCATTATCAGTGACTTGACTTGTCATTTTTGTTAGAATATTAATGTATCTTATAACATATTCACTAATTTTGTCATTAGACCCTTGTTTGAGATTTACAATTTGAGCATTTGATAGCTTCTCACCAATATTGATTAAAAATTGTGTTAAATTTTGATTTTTCAAAGGGTTTCAATCCTTTACTGATTGAAGATAAAGTTTGTAAAACCATCTAAGATCATATTCTCTGATACTTCTTTAAAATATGTTTTTCAATAATTTGTTATTATCTTCATAGTCTAGACAAGCTACATGAAATGCACACAAATATTGTTCAGGATCACCTTTTACTTCATATAAAGGAAGCTCAAGATCCATGAATCCAACTGGTAATGGATAAGATGCAATTTTAGGTGTTAAAGGATTATGTAAGAAGGAACATGAATCCATGGGTGGGCTAGCATGAGAAAGAGCTTTCTCAATTTTAGATAGATTGGATAGTAAGGTAAGAACTATATGCTCAAGAATAGTATTTATAGAGATAGGTGGGGGAGTATAAGTAGGTTGATTAGGCATAGACATGGATATTTATTAGAAACCAAGTGGTGTCTAGAGATTAAGGGATGGTTTTATAGAGGTAACAGGTATAGAAATAGGAAATGATGCAATAAAATAAGTAACAACATTAAAAGTAGGGGATTAAACAACCCAAAAAGGTAACTTTTGTGGTTGAAATGTGGCTAATTTATCTTTCTATTCAAATTTTGATACTATAAGTGGACTCATGATCTCATACACCTTGCTTGAAGACCTTGAAAAAATTTAAATAGTTCTTACACTGTGTTTTGATCTACTCGATTAAGCTCTTGTGGATAAATACGAGTTTCATGTTCATTGTGTACATCATAATTATCTTCATTATTTTCCTAATCAGGATCAATATGAATTTGAACTTTATTATTCCAAAGAATTGAATAATAGCATTATTAGTTTGATAAAAAAATCATGATTTTCCATTGTAGAAGAAATTAAATGAAGATAAATATATGAAATAGGAATGCCACTTAATCTATCACTATGCCTTAGATACATACAATACAATATGAATCATTTAGAACTAATGACTATGAATATAATACAAGTAAAAAGTAAGGTAAAATGGTGATCTAGGCAAGGGTTTTAATGATTGTGTAGAATCTTAAATATGCTTTCTCATTTTTAGATTAGTGAAAACCCAATATTTTAGAGCATTAAATATAAAGGCTAAACCGTTCATGTTTCACACTATCCTAATTTACAGGGTACAATGAGAATAACTTCCCTATGTGATATGTTCCTCAGGTTTACCATAAATCATATGGCTAGAATAGACTTCTTATGGTATATAGAATGGACCCTAAGCATTTTTGATATAACATGAGGTAATAAAAACTAAATTTCATCTTGAGTGTTGTACAATGGTTTAAGTATTGGGGCAATACCCCTAACACCATGGTGTCTATAAAATAGACAACTGCATCACCCATAATGACATTCACTAAGTAGTTTTAAAACTATCAAAACATACTTTATAAAAATAAGAAACAAACAATATAAAATAAAATCAAAACCTTTATATGTATAGATATCAACAAATTTCAACCCAAGGTCAAAATAAAGAGCTTTTATGTCAAATGTCTATTTGAGGTGATAAGATAATTACTTCAATGTCAGATTATTCTAAGGTCAAAGAAGATTGACTCGTGGTTTTAGATTTATATACAAGGTTTAAGGTTTTATTTCAATGTCAATAATTTATATAAATTTGTATGAAATTCTAAGACAAAAATCAAGAAATTAGCAAGCATTTTTTTAAATAAAATACAGGTTCACTAGAATGTTTAATGTGTTATTTTTATTTAATAAAGAAATGTTAGAAATAAAAAAACTATTTAAAACTAATTTATATCTATTAAAATATATAAATTTTTGAATGTAAAATATTTTTATAGCTTCAGCTCACACCCTTGGGAGAAGTGGTTTAAGGCTTCCCCCAGTTGAGCTATAAATGGGAACAACCCCAGCTTATGGGTATCTCATGGTGGAGTTGAACCTCTGGAGTAGGCTAGTTCCTCTTTGGTGCTCACCTAAACTAAAACTAAGCCTAGTACTTCATGGGAAAAGGTTTAGAAATGGATAAGGGATCCTAATAAAGCTAGAAGGTGATGTACCAAAATTATATGTCGATCCTCCCTGCTTGACTGAAGAACATTGATGAAATGAATAGAGGCTGAGTTCAGAATCCAACTATCTGATATATATCAATGTAGAGGCTTACCAAATGATCTAGGCTAAGGGAAATGAAAGGAGAGGTCTATAATAAGACACTAACTAGTCGTAGTATCCACATACGAGCTTTGATCAAGAGATGTAAAACACAACATATATGAGTAGATGAACTAGTATCTAGGTGAGATAAGTACGCACTATACTAGAATAATGAAATAAAAGCATAGCCTTATATTTACTTCATGAGTTTAAAAATTCCTTCTTGGTATAGTTTGGTCTAACCAAGAGAGGTAATCAAGAGAAATATAGAGAGAGATCTAATGATCTATCAAAATAAGTGAGAGATGTTTGTTCTTGGCCCTAAGGCCTTTATTTATAGTAGAGAAAGAGAGAGGGGAGAAGTTAGAAATCTCATTTATTTTGATAGCCAATGAGTTGTAAGATTTCAAACCATGCTTTTATCCAATGAAGTCATTATTAATGAGGTCTTCATCATTTTCTCAGATAGGCTATGAGTCATTCTAATTTTGGTAAGTTGCACTAGAAGACAAGAGTTTGTTGAAGGTGGTAAGCTGGAAGTGAATTCTTTAATTAATTCAAAAATCCCCAAGCTCTAATCGATTTATATTCCACTAGATCTTATCATGAAGGCAAGATTTTTGGGTCTTTAAATGCCAAGGGTGCATCATTTTTGATCTAAATCAGTGGCTTCTCGAGGCATGACTCAAAATGATATTTTATTGGCCACATATTTTCTTTTATCTTGAATCCTAGATGAAATTATCTATAGAGGAAAACCAATATAAGAATATTGGTTTTCTTATAGATATAGTGCTTTTCCCAATAATTGGTCCAATTTAAATCCATAGAGAGCTTTCTCTTTCTACCAACTTGGGTTCAGTTTGATTTCAGGTTCCTCATCTTACTGAGTTAGGTTCATCTTGTTTGGCCATCCTTTCCATAAATATCCTAGCTCATTCCTTTGACACCTCGACCATTGCACATCATCGGATCTTGAGACCTGGTTAATCATAGGTCATGGATATTAGGACCCATCACCTTGAGCTCTACTTCTTATTGGTCATCAAGATTTTCTAACCTTTTAAATTGATTTAAGATCCCATGGACTTGACACTTGTAGGTTGCATATTTTCCCAAAGATCTCTACCAAGGTTTTTTAAACCCTAATGGCTAGTTCTCGAAGCTTAAATTTGGCATTCATGCATACATCATTTGATGTTTGTAAGAACATCTCATATCCTATAAAATTTAAATGCATATGGATTTTTGTCTGGGCATAAAGTTGACACTTGTGCAGATGTATTTCATATTTTGGCCAACTTTGTAGACTTTTAACTTGAAATGTAGGACTCACAAAGGGGCCAAAATTTTAAGGGATGCTATTAATACTATAAGGAGAAAACCCATTTGATCTGTGGGCCTACTTGATTTTCCTCATGCAATATTTTCCTACCATTGGGACCAAATGTGTGGACAAAATCTGGATGGAGTGAGTGGAAAAAATATAATTCCATGTGCTCCCCAATTTGTCCTAAGCATTCTATAAGGTTTTTTATAGTTTTGTGAGTTCCATGATATCTTCACTCTACCCACACCATCTAGAGCTTATCTAACAAATTTAAATTGATTTCTTAATCAATAACTTTAAAAGTAGGCATAATTTGGTATGTGGGCCAAACATGGCCAACATTTTAGGTGACTCACAGGGAAGCATGCCTACTATGATTGAGAACCCAGTCCATTTGCCAGTTTGATCCATTAAGCATAGAGTCACCTCTTTACAACTGAGCTAATCTATAAACTCTCTTAAAATAGAAGGAAATAAGGAACAAAACAAGGCAACTAACCTACTAAATAAATGTGCACTAAGGCACTTGGAGAAAAGCATGAAATCTAACCTATCCTAAACTAACTAAATAGAAGAGAGTTATACAAAACCATTAATTAGTTGTATAAAGTAGCTACCTTTTCTCAATAATACATGATATTTTACATGATTGATGGATACTAAAAAAATATGGATAAGTACTATATTTTCAACAAATTGATGGTATGCTTCTCCTAGAATAAGAACAAAAATGAACTCACACTTCCATTATAATTGCTTGGTTATGAAAGCTTCATGGAGTGATCAAGAAAAGCTAATCTTATTCTTTTTAAATCTTAAATTTGTGCTTTGAATTGATCACAACCTATGATATCTCCTCCTTATCATCTTCCAATCAAGCTAGGTACATGATAAGGCATGCTTTTGTCAACACAAACATTGAGCAATCATATTTTGCCTCACTTTTATGCTTTATTTCTCCATCATCATTCTCCTCAAGAACAATCATATCATAGTATACTTAGAGAGGAATACTACCTATTTTATAGATCTTGAATAAGTCTCCCAACCCTTGTTCCTAATGCTCATGCTCCTATGGAAAGCTCTGTACATCTTCAAGGTCCCTCTTTATCACATAAGGTGATCTTCCCGCAAGCTACATCTCTTGAGAACCTAAGATGTCTTGCTCATCAACCTCACTCAGAGTTTCAAACTAAGGATTACCTTTATCAAGATATAGCTTGTCAGTGTCAAAACCATGTCAAGAGGGTTGGTCTAAACTTGATCCTCCTTCCTCCAAAAAATGTGAGCTACCTATTATGATCTCCTCATCATAGATACTTGTACTATCTTTTATAGGCTCACCTATGACCACAATCCCCTCCTCCAAATTTTGTTAAATAGGCTTTTGGCCCCAAAGGGAGATGGCAAGAGGGTGAAGAAGTTCTCCTTGCTCACATCTTATGAGAGTGTCCTTCTAGTCTGGGGTTCTAAAGGATCTATTCAATGGCCCTTGATGGAAGGACAAAGAATATCTAAAATCTTAAACACCAAGCTCACTGAGTTGAGTTATATTTGTTCAATCCATTCCTTGTATGATTAACTCTTCTTCTATCAAAACTGACTTAGTTTTTAGTGAAGATGGGACTTGACCAAGTAGATTGCGAGGTTTTTTCAAGATATTTAGGAGTTGATTCTGAGGCTCTATATAAAACCAATTTAAATGGGTCTGCTAGTCTTAAAATGATACTAATATACTACCTAAATCTTAAATCAAACTCCCTATTATTGTTATGTCTTCATTCTCACTAGCTTCCCATTGTCAACCTTTGAGAACAGACCACTTGTATTCAACTAACTAGAAATCACTCCTTGATTTTCGTAGGACATGGGTCACGATGACTAGATATAACTCTAAACCTCTACCAATCTCTCTTATTAACCCCATATAGACTAATAATGTTTTTTTGACCCCTGATAAAGATGTAGTAGGGTAAGCTTGGTTTTGGTGAGGGGCAGGAGGAGGATGAAGGTCATGATAGTGCTGGTAGGCTTTTTGAGGGCCACTTGAGGAGAATAGATGAATATTATCCATCTAATAAGAAGGATATTGAGACATAGAATAATCATACTAACCAAAATGTGGTTGATTGCACATACCAAATAATGAGGGTCATGCACTTGGACTGCTTAAACTAGATGATAGATGCTTGGAGTCATCATTGATGTTTGTTGAATTCCTTTAAAGGCTAATATGTAGAAGGACAACACCAAAAATTCTTTTACTAGTTTAGACTTGAGTCTCATGAAGTATTCTATAAACTATTATATCTTTAACTCACACCTTTAAGAGAAGTGGTTTTAAGGCTTCCCCTAGTCAAGATATAAAATGGGAACAACCTCAAGCTATGGGTATCCCATGATGGGGATGAAGCTTTAAAGTAGGACAGTTCCTCTTTGATTCTCACATAAACTAAAACTAAGCCTAGTTATTCATGGGAAAAGGGTTAGAAAGGGATAAGGGCTCCTAAGAAAGGTAATAGGTGATGCACCAAAATTACAAGTCGATCCTCCTTGCTTGACCTAAATAACATTGATGAAATGAGTAGAGGTTGAGTTTAGAATCCAACTATCTTATATACATCTATGTAGAGGCTTACCAAATGATCTAGGTTGAGGGAAACAAAAGGAAAGGTCTTAAATAAGACACTAACTAGTCACAATATCCACATATGGGCTTCTATCAAGAGATGCAAAACACAACATTTATGAGCAAATGAACTAGTAGCTAGGTGAGATAAGTACACACTATAAGAAAATAATGAAATCAAAGCACACCCTTCTATTTTCTTCAAGAGGTTACAAATCCCTTCTTGGCAGAGTCGAATCTAACCAAGAGAGGGAATCGAGAGAAAGATAGAGAGAGATCTAATGATCTATCAAAAGAAGTGAGATTTTTGTTCTTGGCCCTAAGGCCTTTATTTATAGCAGAGAAAAAGAGAGAAGGGGGAAATTTAGAAAGCTTGTTGATTTTGATAACCAATGAGCTATAAGATTTCAAACCATGATTTTTGTCCAATCAAGTCATTATTAATGGGATATTCATCATTTTCTTAGATAGCCTATGATTCATTCTAATTTTGGCAATTTGCACTAGAAGACAAGAGTTTACTAAAGGTGGTAAGCCAAAAATGAATTTTATAACTACTTCTCGAATCCCCAAGCTCTGATCCATTGATCTTCCACCATATTTTATCATGAAGGCAATATTTTTGGTTCTTTGAATTCCAAAGACATGTCATGTTTGCTTTGAATTAGCAACTTATCAAGGCATGGCTCAAAATGATCTTTTTTTGGCCATGTATCTACTTTTATCTTAGATCCTAGATTGAATTATGTATAGAGGAAAAAAAATCTAAGAATATTGGTTTTCTTATAGATATAGTGTTTTTTCTAATAATTGGTCCAATATGAATCCATAGATATCTTTCTCTTTCTACCAACTTGGCTCAGGTTTGAGTTTGGATTCCTCATCTTGTTTAGTCGAGTTCATCTTGCTTGACCATCCTTTGCATAAATATCTTATCTCATTCCTTTAACACCTCAACCATTGTGCACCATCAGATCCTAAGACCTAGTTAATCCCAGACCATGGATATTTGGAACCCATAACCTTAAGCTCTACTTATTGGTCATCAAGATTTGATGATCTTTTGACTTGATTTAAGCTCTTATGGACTTGACACTTGTCAATCATGTGTCTTCCCTTAGATATATGTTAAGGATTTTTAAACCCCAATGACTAGTTCTTAGATCTTAAATTTGACATTCATACAAATGTCATTTGATGCCCATAATAAGGTCCTATATCCCATCAAATTTAAATGCATATGGATTTTTATTTGGGCATAAAGTTAACACTTGCACAGATGCTTTTCATATTTTGGCTAACTTTGTAGACTTGTAACTTGAAGTACATGACTCACAAATATGTCAAAATTTTAGGGGATGTTCTTAATTCTACAAGGAGAAAACACATTTGATTTGATGGCCTACTTGATCTTCATTATGTAAGCTTTTCCTGCCACTAGGACTAAATGTGTGGATAAAATCTAGATAGAGTGAGTGGAGAAAATGAATTCCATGTGATTCCCAGTTTATCTCAAGCATTTGGTAAGGTTTTCTATAGTTATGTGAGCTCCATGATCTCTTCATTCTACCCACACCATTTAGAGCTTATCCAAATAATTTGAATTGATGTCTTAATCAGGAACTCTACAAGTATGCACAGTTTGGTATGTGGGCCAAACATGGCCAACAAATACATAATTTTAAATGAGCTAAAAATAGCAAATTAATAAATATATATGCAAACCTACCCAAAACTAATTTTATGTGGACTATAGTTAGAAACTAGCTAAAAAGACCTTTGAAATTTATCATCACTAAAATTACTTCAAATTGTGTTAGGACAAGGCCATACAAGGAGGATAGAATTGCAGTATGGCCTTGTTTATTGACTATGGCTACACCCTACTTGACTATGTGAATGATTTTTAAATATGTGTGCATGCACATGTCTATGAGGGTTTACTATTTTCCTACATGTGTCAATTTACCATATGTAAAACCTATAAAATCTAAGCCTTGGATCTTACACAATATCTATAATAGAGATAACATTCAAAGGGGGGAATAAATTAAAAGTAATAGCAAATATATCCTCATAATACCCCATGTAATTTTAATTTTTCCTACTTATCCCAAAATTTCTTCAGGTCAATGGATTTATCCCTCATAGAGTGAGTGTGTGAATCTTAACTTTGTTATATGAATGAAACTAGATAGATTATGTTTAATGCTTGATAATGAGTGTCATTGAACTATAATAAAATAATTTTATACTTGGCATATGGCTGTTAGAGTGCTTCAAAATTTGAATTAAAAATAATAGTTCTCTTTTTCTCAATGTGCAATAGAATTTCCAAGTGATTTTTAAATATATTTAGAGAGGTCTTGATGTTCTTATATAGGGTGATATTGAATATTTTTGCTAAATTACCTTGCTAAAATTATGGGAGGGGTAAAACACAATGTATCAAATTAAAAAAATTATCATTGGAGCATGCAAAATAAGGCTACAGTGTGTCCCTGATCAACCTAGCATGGTCCTATTCTAGAAGGATAGATACTATTAGAACTAGATTGACAAGAGTTTTTAAGTAAAATATGGATGTCTAAATTATGTTTTGAGTATTTTCAAGATAGTTTTTAGAGTATTGAATGCTCCCATAGATATTACAAGTTAACAAAATGGAAAATATTGAAGCACAATAAGGATGTCATAATTAAACATTATCAAGTACTTAATGATTAAATTTGAGTGTCTACACTATCATTATTAATGATATTAGAACTTAGGGTATGATGGATTTGTCTAAAATGCATATGAATATGTGTTATATGTTTTACAATAATAGATTGTCTCACCAATTGTGTTCACTATGGAAAATGTTGAATTATCTTTGATTATAAATGAGTATGTGTTATTGAAGATGGCACCCTCTATGGTTTATGAGTAACTCTATGATGTAATAGCTTTATAGTTGGATCTTTTATGTGTAACATTTGATCATTTATGTTGATCCTTAATATGTGTTTCAACCAATATAAATATTCATCTTGAATGTGTATATCATCTATCTGTAAATAATGATCCTAAATATGTATCTCAACCAATTATGGTAATGGTGGGGGTAGAGGAAGAGATATCATTTAATGAAGGGGATACTCATACCATAATCCTAAAATTATATCCACCCCATTATATTATATGTACTTTAAGCATTGGTGTACTCTGGATGTAACTACATGAAGTCTATACATCCATGAATGTTCTAATAACATATTGAAGACCTAACTACTCTATAATAATAGTAACTTTGTGGATAATATGGTTAATCCTACCTAAAGATATAATAATATGCATCCCAATGTACTATGACATTGTCCATATAATCCCTTAATTATTTTCATTGTATCTTCCATATCATGTCATGTGTATCTAATAGATTATAAAAGTGCCATCATGTACACATTCTCACTTTCCAGTCATAATAGTGTGTGTGTGTGTGTGTGTGTGTGTGTGTGTGTGTGTGTGTGTGTGTGAGAGAGAGAGAGAGAGAGAGAGGTAATTTTATAGATGCATCATGTTGAAATAAATAGAGTTTGAAATTTTGAGCATGATATGTGTACTCATCTTTAGGTAGATGTGAGAATGAATACTAATCCATGGAAAAATCAAAGAGATTGGAACCATATAAATAATAATAATAAAAGTCCTAAAAAGTGGTTGGCCATCCCAAGAAAAAGAATGTGGTGACAAAAGAGATGAAAAAGTATACAAAAATGATATATAAATCCAAAGTTTAATCATGTATGTTTTTATGAGGTTTGTCACAAACACCAAGGTGATTTATAATTGGTCTTCAGGAATTGTCAATACCTAAGCCATTATCCTTATTCAGATTAACTAGTATTTTTTCAATTCCTATGGTTTCTCTAACCTTTCTTCTCCAAAAATTATATTTTTTAACAATTAATTTAGCCTCATTAATGCACATCTAAGGTTTTTTATTATGATAATGTTTATCAAGAATAAAAATTTTAACCTAAGAGTTATTTATGTCTCTAGAATGTTCCTTATGTCTAGTTTGGAGAGATATTCATGTCTAACCTTTATAGGGTTTTCCACATGAACAAGGAACCAAGTACACTCCATTTTATTTATTAGGGACTAGTGTATCTTTTGAAAAATCAAGAGAGGTATGAAGAGTATTTAAAGGCTTGAAGGTTGTTTATATCCCACCCTTTTTTACAAATCTTGATAATTTTCTGATACACCTTTAACATAGGGGATGGTGATTCTAGGGACCTCAGTGTCTTCATATTATGATTTTGATCATGATTATTGACTCTAAATAATTCCATTTTAATTTCAAACTTAGTGTATATGTTTGTCATTAATACATTTATAAGGTTATTCTTTTCTTATTGGAAATGGTCAAGGTCTAAGATTTTATAAGAATGTGTAACTAAAGAATAAAGGAAAACTACTTCTGGAAAGGGTGATGGTGTGATTTAGATTGCAAGTAGAGATCTATATGTGTATTTTTTCTATAAACCTTATATAGGTGAAACATGAATATCTATCTAAATCAGACATATGTAACATTCTAGAGACATAAACAACTCTTGGGTTAACAATTTTATTCTTGTTGAACATTCTCATAATAAAAAACACTAGATGTGCATTAAAGAGGATAAATTAATTGTTAAATAATATAATTTTTGGATAAGAAAGGTTAGAGAAACCATAAAAATTTAACAAAGACTGGCTAATATGAATAGGGATAATGGCTTAGGTATTGGTAATTATTGGAGACCAAAACTAAATCACCTTGGTGTTTATGACAAACCACATCAAATAATATAGGATTAAACATTTGATTTATATATTATTTTTGTAAAAAAATTCATCCCTTGTGTCACCGCATTATTTTTCTTGGGATGGCTAATCACTTTTTGGGACTTTTTTATTTTTTTATATTGTTATTTATATGGTTCCAATCTCTTTGATTTTTCCATGGATTAATATTGATGCTCACACATCCCTAAAGTTGAGTACAAATATTGTAATTGAAATGTCAAACTCTATTTCCTTCAAAATGATGCATCCATAAATTTACCTCTCATATAATGTACATCATGAAAACTTACATAATCTATATATAGGTTGTTCCTCAATGTATACATGTATGAACAATGTATGAAAATATGTGTTATATTCAACTATCTCATTAAATTAAAATGTCATCACAAGTTTTTGAGGTGGAATATCATTAATTTTTCTAATGATAGTATATAGTGGATGACCATATATCACTGATAGAGGATGCATGTTATATGCATGATGTACCTCTAGATTGTTCTTGGTTTATGTTGACTCATGTTTAGGAAATAGATCACCAAAAATATCTTCAAATTTTGGTTTACATTATGTTATGGTCATGGTTCCTCTGTAAGAGTGTCAAAATTAATAATATTATCATTAATGATATATTGTATCTTGTGTCTTAATTTGAAGTATGTGTTCATTGAATACCCTCTAGCTTGATTATACTCGTAATACACATTATAATCATAGTTATTTGGTCTATGCCTACTTGGATCTATCTTATAGATGAAGGAGTGTGATAAGGTTATGCTCTAAAAAATTTTATATAATCACATAGGGAAGTGATGGCAATCATGAAAAACTACCTCTTTGGTGGATTTTCTAATTATAATCAGTTTGTCAATTGTGATACTGCATTGATTTTAGCCTTCAATGTATTCTTTTTATCACTTTGTTTAATATTATAGTTTGGTTTTATTTTAAACTTCATTATTTAATTAGTCATAGAGGTGATGTATACTTAAATTCTCTCAAAGCAATTATCCTAAATTATTGATCCCTCATTATATGGCATAGCTCATCAAATGATTTGAATATCTTGAATATGATTGCTTCATAGAGAGGTGGTATAAAAATTTGTTTTAAAATATCTTGCATTTCATTATTATCTATAGCATTGGTCTTTTTAGCTAGCATGGTATTGTATCAAAGCACATAGTTGTTGATTGGTTCATTAGACCCTTATGTTAGCATAGTAATTTGTGCATAGGATAACTTCTCATCAATGTTGATAGTAAAGTGTGCTAATAATTTATCAACCAAAAGTTTGAATTCTATTATGGATTGGAGTTATAAATCATAAAACCATCTCAATGCATAATCTTTGAGACTCCTTAGAGCTAACTTGATCAAAATTTTATCATTATATACATAGTCCAAGCAAATTACATTAAATAATCTAAGATGTTATTCAAGATCACATTTTGCTTAATATAATGGGGGCTTGGGAGCTATAAATTATATAGGTAAAGGGTAGGTTTATATCTCAAGAGCTAATGGGTTTTAGAATAAGGTATGTGATCCATGGTATAGCTAGCTCTTGATACACCTTGTTCTAGTTACAACACCTTGGTATGCAAAGTTGTAACAACTTTATCAAGGGAATGTGCACTAGGTGAGGTTGGAAAAAAATGTGAATAGCCATACTATATGGGGTGAAGCTTACTAGTGTTGGAATAGGCATCAAAATCATGCCCCAAATTTTGGATGGATGTCACATAGGTCATTGAAAGTGTGGGTATGGGAATGAAATTTATAGTAGTGGTTTGAATACCTAATATGGAGGAAATATCTCAAAATGATAGGTTAATAATATTAAATAGATCTTGTTGTGGTACTTGATATGTATTAAGCTTAGCTTGTTGTGCAACCTTAAATGCTAGTATAAATCTAACAACTCTATCTTACTCTTCAAGGTTTTGACAAACTCTTCAAAAAAATTAGATAGGACTTTAACTTGTTTAGGATATACCCCTTTAAGTTCATTGGGATAAATTTTATCTAGTCCTTCTTAAGTATCCTGATTATTATTCTCATTTTTATTATCTTGATTATCATGTTCCAATGGATGCATATCAACATACTCATATGTTTGCACATATTCATGAATAATCGATCATCAAAAGAAGAAGAAACATTATTGAATCCATTTTAGCTATAGTAATAGGAATCTAAGTATGTTATATATGGGTCCCACTTAATCTATTACTTTGTCTTAGATGTACAAGATAGCTAGCATTTTTGGATGGCATAGGATGGGATTGTGTAAGGATGAAAATATTAATTGTCTTTTATATGGGAATAATAAGAATCAAATTTGAAACCCTAAGAAAAAAATAGGAAACCCTAGAAGGATGAAACCCTAAAGTAAAACTTAAGGTTTTGCACTATTTGATGTGTATGAGTTTACCAATAAGTTTTATCCTAATTTAAATTAATGGGTTAGATTAATATAATTAAGATAAAAATTCAAAAGATAATTTAGATTAAAAATTTAAGTATATAATATAAATGTAAATGATTGATAACTAACTCTTCTTATTTGATTAGGGCATTGTTTAACCCTAAAATGAGATCTCTCTAGGTTGGGGTTACATAGAGGCTTATTAAAGGGGTAAATATTTATTGTGATGATAGGGTTAAACAAATCTATATACCCCTTTAATGAGATCTCTGTAGGATGAAAATATTAATTGTGATAATAAGGTTAAATAGATCTAAATGGGTATATAGGATCATGTAAGGAAGTATAATAGGGTTAAGAATATAAAAATGATAATGCACAAGGGTGATAATCAGATCTACAGTAGGCCAATTGGGTTCTAAACTCATATATAAACATACACTAAATTTATTATGTTGAGAATAAGATAAATATAGAAAGTAATATCAAGATATGTATGTAAATGGCAAGGAATTAATATAATTAGTTGATTCTAATGCTAACACAATATTGGATATGGAATAGATAAGAATTAGACTAGAATAAGATTCTGGAATAGTCATTAGATTTTGGATTGGACACTTCTAAGGTTGCAAACACTAATCTTAACCTAGGATAATTATGTCTATGCTATTGTTTGGGTTAGATGAAAGTTTATTATATGAAATACTTACTGGAAAATAATGTAACAAAATGGATGATTTTGAGTTTTAATTCTCCTTTTCTTTGGTGTATTCAAATCTAGGTCATGGACTGTCACTCCTCATAAATTTTCAAAACCCTAGTTCTTCATCTTCATGGTGGCCTTGGGTAGAAATGTGTTAGTGGGAACACGGTGTCCAGCTGAACCCAAAGACACTTAAATTAATGAGCACTACCTACATAGCTAATACATTGAAGAGGGCCTTAGATTGGTGTAGTTATCCCCGATGTGTTAGCTTGTATGTGAATCATGTAATATTTCTAAAGAAAGTACAATAGTGACCTAACTTTTAACTTGGAAAATTTGGATCTTAGGATGTTCCTTTAGTACTTTAGACTTATATATGTGTTTTTATTATGACTGATATGAGAATAGGAGAAAATAGGAAATTTTTGCTTTATTGAGTGCTTGATTTAATGCTTTTGATAGGTTGCATTGGTTTGTGCTAGGTGATGAATGAATGAGGGTTGATATTGTATTTATATCAATCCCTTTGGATAAGTACCTCAAATTAAAACACTTAAGTCAACCATTAGGATACATTTTATTTCAAAATTAGATGACTTTGGGGCACTAGACACTTATGTCAGGTTAGGACACTATCATTAATGTTAATGTCTATTTTGGATGTTAGTGTTTAGGGAGAAAGAAATTAGGTCTATTACTTTAGGATATTATATTGTGTCTCATGTAATGGATCATATAAGATATCCTTATAGAAATTAGATTGATTTAAGAGCTTAAGGAAAGAAATTTTTTCATGCATATTTCTCAATTGATTAATAATGTCATATCACTTAGATTTTATTAAAATCTTAGGTTTAGGAGGCACATGTTGTATATAAATAGGTGGGGGAATAAGTTGAGAAATCTTACCTTTTTGAGTAGTAACAAATTTGACTTTCAAATCCAATATAAGTTGTGGATGAATAATGGGTGCGAGATGGAAGTCGTTATTTGAATAAGACTTATGTATAAAAAATGGTTGAGAGTATGCACATTGGCATCTAGAGATTAGATTTATAACACTACAAAAGGAATTTTAAAGAGAGTGCAAGTGTTGTCTCTTTAAAACCCTCTCATTATTGGCACAAATTTTCTTAATATATATAACAAGGCAACTAATATATAAAACCATAGAAACTATAAGGTATTGGACAATAAAATAATTTATATAGGTATCCATAACAAACATGATTGTAAAATTATAATAATCAAGGATGGGTAATAGAAAATATCATAAAATCCTAATATTCTTGATGTTCAAATATTAGGTTCACTAAAAATTTAACCCTAAAATGATATCTCTCTAAGTCTGGTTTCCCTAGAGGCTTATTAAAGGGGTATATATAAATGACAATGCACAAGTGTGATAATTAGATCTAAAATAGGCCAATTGGATGCTAAACTCAAATATAAGCATACATTGAATTTATTATGTTGAGAATAGGAAAAATATAGATACCTTTTGGAAAAGGATATGACCACATAGATGCTTCTAGGTTTTACTTCACATTTTCTCTAGTGCATTTAGATCTAGGTCATAGACTATCATTCCTCATAAATTTAAAAAATCATAGTTCTTCATCTTCATGGTGACCTTGGATAAAAATGGTTTGGTGAGCACATGGTTTCAAACTCACCCTATAGGCCCCTTTGTCAATGAGTTCTACCTACATATCCAATACTTTGAATAGGGTGTCAAACTAATATAGTTCTCCCCTATGTGTTGGCTTGTGTGTGAAATATGTAATATGTGAAAAAAAAGTATAACAATGACCTAGCTTATAATTTATAAAATCAAGATCTTAGGCTAATTATTTAGAACTTTAGACCTGTGTATGTGTTGATCTTATGATTGATATGAGAATAACAAAAAATAGGAAAGCTTTACTATATTAAATATTTGATTGAATGCTTTTGATAGTTTGCCTTGGTCTGTGATAGGTGAGGAATAAATGAGGGTTGATCTTGTATTTATATCAATCTCTTTGGAGAAGTAACTTGCATTAAATCATTTAGGATGACCATTAGGATACATTTAATTTGAAATTTGGATGACTTTAGGGCATTGAAAACTTGTGTCAGGTTAGGACACTAGCGTGTATGCTAGTATTTATCTTGAACATTAGTGTCCAGGGAGAAAGAAATTAAGTACAAGCTCAGAGCTTGTAGAAGTGGAAGATAAGTACATTTTAATCATTCTGGGTAAGATAGAAGGCTTGGGTCATCAACATAAGACTATTTGAACTAAGAGATAGTCCAAGGGGCACAAGGTAAAATACATGTAAGACTTGCCAAAGTGAGAAAAGATCCAAAACTGAGAGGAACAACCAAGGTCTAAGTTTTCCAAGTGTACAATACTAAATTTCTATATAATCCATAAATACTATATACATGCATATGCTAAATAAGTTATATACTAAAGAGATGATATTACTTATATTATCTAGTTAATTGTCTAATTGTGTTCTATAAGTGGAAATTAAGGATAAACATGCATGTGATTCGAACTCAGTTCATGAACTAATGTGTTTTCCTGTATTAGGTTAGTTTTATAAGATCAGGTCAGTATTATAGGTCAATACTGACTAGGTTAGAATTGAACTATAAATAAATGTGTCACAATGACTATACAGCCACTTGGATTTGTGTTTTATTTCTTAGTGTTTGAGATCATGAAACTTGATGACTTGCATAGATCAAAAAATCAACCTCCTTTGCCTTGAAACCCTATATACACTTGTGAAGGCTATAAAACTATAAAAATGGGGTAAATATAATGGGTTGAGCTGACCTTAATCACCCATGCTTGGTGATTTACCATTGCCAATGTATCTAATATTTCAAGGAGGAAAATAAAACCACACATAGTTCTCCCACCTAATGTGATTGTGTAATTGTGCTCCTTTACTATGTGAATACAAATAATTTAATTGTTTACTTGAAAATGCTTACTTTAACATGGATTTTTAATGCTTTAAATTTGGCTTATGGCTACTTCTAGTGAATAGTATGCAAATTAGGAAGAGTAGGGCAATTTTGATCAATGTGTTATAGTGTATATATGTGCATTATGATAGATCCTAGGTTGATTTGAAATGAAGCAGTTATTTATTTATATATAGTTCATTTTGAATTCCTCATACCATCAACAAGTTAAGATTATAGGATGACCTTAGAGATGGGTTTTATTTAGAAAATAGTTGTTGTTAGGAATGAGATGGTTCTAACCATCCAGGTTGTTATCGATTAGTGATAATGACTGAATAGTTGGAACAATCTCGTGTACAAGTAGAATGTCTAATTTTTTGGAGATATTTGTGCAAGATATTTATCATCTTTAAAATATACATTGATATTCATGTAGGTGTTTGATAGCATAAATGGAATGGTTGACTCATAAAATAACATGCAAGTGTGAGAGGATGGTGAATTAGGATCTTATTTGGGTTCTCAAGTCATGTGTGGTAAATGTGTGTCAAAAATTTCATTGTCAAGTAATAAAGACCATAGTTTAGTATCTATATTTCTATGCTTCATCATTTCTATTTCATTTCATATAAGGTAATCATTGATTTGCTTTTTTATCTCTTATTTTAGTGTGTGTCATTGTTTAATTGATTAAATTATTGTATGCTTCTTTATTTGAGCCCTTGACTTTTCTTATTTCTTTCACTTGATGGATTTTTCATTACATAACTCTTTCTTTTGGCCCTTGCCTTCTAATATTTTTTATTAATTTAGTTTTCAGTATATGACTCTTTATTTGGGCCCATGCCTTTATAACTATTATTGATTGAGATTTTCATTTTTCTGACTTATTTTTGTTTAATTGTCACATTGAGTGACACTTGATTATCCATTATGTATGGCACTTTCCTTGTGTGACTTTGAGTGTTATTACATGTGCTTTTATTATGTACATCATGATACTGACATTTTGTGCTTATGAGAGGTTAATTTTTAAAATGTCTGTTAAGTTTGTTGAGTTTATGGTGTCATGATCCATATCATGTACCTTCCTTATTATGTGTGATGACATGATCCGTATCATGCACCTTCCTACTTAGTTCATTATTTAGTGCTTATATTAGTGATAATTACTATTACGTGCCTAATTATAAATATATCTATACATAACACTTGTATGTATTACACTACATATTTCACATATGCTTTGATGATCTATTCATTACTATGATTACACATTATCCACAAGTTATCACATGCTTCTAAATAATTACATATATCTATATAACATGCTAAAGTTAACTCTTATCTTTTGACATGAGCAATTTATAGGCTATATCCTTCACCTCAAAAGGGAGGCATATTAGTAGTATTTTCATATAGATATAAGGCTCCATTTTAAAAAAAAATGGGATAAATTACATGGCTCAAAGAGTTTATATTGGTTCAAAATATTAGTTTGGTTCATATTATGGGATAAATGTTTGTAGATTGGGACATGATGTTTGTAGATTGATATATATTTTGAGGGCATATGTAATGTATATGTACATATTTTATAAGAACATAAGTTGGGTAAGTGCACAAAGTTGAGGGACAAAAAGGGGCCTATCAATGGACATGATTTTCTTGAAATTTCAAAAATCTGAACTTATATAGATAATTTGAGATATTTACACTCCAAATTTGAAGATGGTGTAAGAACATGAAATGTAGCATTTTGAGTCTAGTTTTAGATTATGGTAAAAGCAGGTTTTGAAGGGGCCCCAAAACCCTAGTACAAGGAAAAAAGATAGAGCAACCAAAACACAGACAAAGTCTAAAAACTACTACAAGGAAGTAGCAAAAACAGGTTTTAAATGGACCTGAAACCACCGGAAAGACAACCGGTCACAACCCAAAAAAACAGAGATCTGGCACCACCTTAGACATAGGAAGACAACAAGAAAACAAAGAACTAGACCAGATTCTTTACCAGCAAGAGGAACCAGATTATTCATCCAGTTCCAGTATCATTTTCATTTTTTCTTTTTCTTTCAAAACAGTATCTTGGGTAGTGGTTTCCACCAGCATTGCTCTTTTTTGTGTTACCTTCTTTCTAGTACTTTGTCTCATTCTTTTGTTGGGTCCCTCCAAAGCTTTAGTCTCATCACTAGCTCTTTTACCAATATTGACAGCAGCAGCACAAATATTGGACGTTGCTTCCTCCATTTTCATTCTATTGTCCTTAATTAGTTCCCGGAGGTTTTTCTCATAGGCTTTGAGCTTGGCTGGGATCTCTCCTATCTGATTATTCATATTGTTGATTTTGTTCCATACCTCTTTCAGGGTATCTTCCATTGTTTCCACTTTCCTTTTGAGGTTCATAACCTCCCTGCACATCCAAGAATCAAATTGAGAAGATGCCTCTGCTTTGCAATTAACCCAGTTCATTGGTGTATGTGTTTCATCATTCAGTTTTTTCCCCCTCCATTCCTCAGAATTTTTATTAAGACTGTTCCTGTCTTCTTCAGTGATATCTTCTCGACCCTTATGTTCCCGCTCTTTAATTTCATTTTGAATTTCCATTTCCATATCTTGATTATCATCCTGCCCTGTGGTTTCCTTTTCGTTCTTTGATGCTGGGTCCTCAACAGGGTCATCCTGGACAAAATCAGACTCCGCCTCTTTCTGGTTTTCCTCAGTGTCTTCAGTTCTGTTTGCAGAATCCTCCTCTGTATTGACATCATCTTTTTCATTCTTCTCAGGACATTCTTCATCCTCATTAGAGTTTGTAGCCCGACTTTCAGTTCCTTCTTCTTCCTCCAAGTTTTCCTCACTGGGTTTATCAATACTCTCCCGCTCCATATCTTCTTTTACAATCTGCTTTTTAGTACTATGGAACTTGATTTTGCCTTTCTCAGTAACACATTCACTCTTTCTGTTCCCTGACTCCTTGTTTTTCCCCTATTTAGGGTGCTTAACCATAGCATTATTCTTACAGTAGCCTTCGATTAACAGAATAAGGCCTTCATGACAGATAGGGCGCGTTTCCTTTTTCCTATGAGCATATAAACTTTGGACCAAGGAGAAACGTAGATAAAAGGGAAAAGACAAACTAACCTTGTGCCTAAAATGGTTAAGGAAGACAAAGTGGAATATGTGCACATGCTTACTTCTTCCATCCAGAATGAAGTACTCCCTTATGCAGCTTAAGACATCCCTCCATATTCCTTTAATCTGATCCAATTCAAAGAAATCCCCGTTCTTGACCAATTTATGCTCTTCCATTTCCATTTTGGGGAACCTACAGAAGGCCTCATTCGAAATGCTTGTCTGTTTGGAGAATTTGAGTCCATCGGTAGGCAGCCCAGTAACCTCAGCTATAAAATCCTCTATTAAGTTCATTGTGACACCATGCAGGGTGACCCTTTCATCCTTCCAATTTTTGAAAAAAGCCGTAGTGATATGCGGTTTCGATCCATGAAGTCTTTCCAAATAGCTCGCAACTTTTCCTTTCTGCAAAATTCTCCAAACTTCATGTTTTTCTTTCCATTCATCACAGCTCTTAGGTTCCTGTTTTCGAGGTTCTCCCTTCCTTTCGCTTGCCATATTCATTTTCTTAGAACCCCAATTGCCAAGGTCGTTGCAATAATCCCATCTGTTGCCGAGTTGATAGGAAAATTGGCTTTGATTGTGCTTATTCAGGATCCTCTTCTCTCTCTTGAGGGCCTTACTCTTTAATGATTGTTGTCCTCTCCCCGCACTGCCACTCCTCCTACTAATATTATTTCTTATACACTTTGATCTTTCCTTCCTTTGCATGGGTTGCATCATGAAGAATGAGTGCCCTCAAATCCACATTCTTTACTAATGTTTCATGCCACCTCACTATTTGACCAGTCCAGACTGCACAATTAGCTAGCCAATCTGCAACACCATTGGCTTCACGATAGGTGTGGGTAATGATCACTTCTTCAAAAATTTTAATTAAAGTTTTCATCTTCATTACCTTATTCTCTATGGTCCAAGACACAGTATTTATATTGTTAAGAATATTTATAATATTCAAGGAGTCCCCTTCAAGCCACAATTTGGGATATCCCGAATCCACAATAATTTTGAGAGTCTGAAGGGCAGCAGTAGCTTCGGCAATGTGACAATTCGATTTTCCAATAGGGATAGCTACAGCATCAATTACCTTTCCCATATGGTTTCTCAACACTCCACCACAACCTGCATTCCCCAGGTTCCCTTTGGCCGCACCATCAAAGTTTCCTTTAATCCATCCTTGAGGGGGAACATTCCAAGTAACTCCTACTCTGGGATTATTAGGTTTACCAATAGAATTATCCGTCCTCAAGGGATTTTCCATTTGAAGAGTTGAGCTTGGATTATTTTGTGATAAGAAATTCTCCTTTAAAGCTCTTATGATGTTCTGTCCTACCACCCATCCAGGAAGTTCTTTATTTCTAAAGATTCGGTTATTTCTTTCCTTCCATATTCCCCACCAAATATGGGGAAGAGTAAGTTTCCATAAAAAAAGAACTTCAGGATTCTTTGAGGGGCAATACCAGCTTTTGAAAGATAATTCCACATTTTTGTGGTGAATCCATGTAATACCCCACAAATTGAGAATCTCCTTCCAAACTAGCTGAGTGAAGGAACAATTCACGAATAGATGATCTCTATCTTCAAGGTCTTTTTTACATAGAATACACCTGTTGACAATATTAATTCCGCATTTCTGTAAATTATCCAAAGTCAATATTTTGTTTTGGAGAAGGGTCCAGAAAAACAATTTGATTTTAGGGATGAGCCCCTTAATCCAGGCTCTCATCCAAAACGGATTGCTACCATTTCCCTTAGAGGTGAAAATGGAAGAGACTTTAAACTGTCTGCTTGGCTCTTTATGCCAAACAATTTTATCTTCAAGGTTAGGATATAGAGATATAGCATTTAGGGATAATTGAATTTCCTTGAGATCTTGATCATAGTCAATTAGGTTAACCCAAGAGTTGTTCTGCCATTAATGATAAACCATAATTTCCACTCTTTGCTTGCATCTTTCTATAACCTCTTTATCTTGGATTTCTTCCTGTAAAGGTTTTCCTTTTAACCAAATATCTTCCCAAAACTTCACCTTTTTACCATTGCCAACTTTCCATGAACTTCCTTCTTCTAGAATATGTTTTGTTCCCTGGACTGCCCCCCATATGGCAGAAGGATGAGAAATGTCCGGAGTAGAAAAGAAAATTTTGAGTCTAGATTCTAAAGCATTAATTTTTAAAAAAAAATAGATAAGTATAACTAGGTCAAACATACAATTTTTTTTTAAATGGACTCTTATTTTTAAAAGAAAATAGAGTAGATAGACAACAATGCAGTGCACCTATATATTTTTTTTCAATGAATACCTTTTTTTATGAATTTTTCAAGTAAATATATCCATAAAACTGACAAAAAAATGGATAGTCATTCGTGCAGTGCACCTAACTACCTCAAAATAAAAAGAAAGTTATATTTTTTTTTAATGTGTGTATAATTAAGCCTAGTTTGTGACCATATAACTTATTTTTCACTTGGATCAACGAAAAAAAAATTACATGAACATGTATAGGCATGTATATTTATGGCTTGTAGTGGCCTAAAAAAGGTATAGTTAGAAATAAACATAGTTTAAAACCTTAAATTAGTCAAAAAATTATTAAAAAATATGTTTTTGGAAAGAGGAGAGCGAGATCATCATGATGGTATTAAGTTTTTGAATTTTACTATTAAAATTTGTAGTGTATTTGGAAATTGAAGTAGAATTTTATTATTTTTTTATCATAACTCTCAGACTCGATTGTATATTGACATGTCCAATCCTTTGGATTGAGAATCCAAGCCATTCCTTAGCCAAAAGACTTGGTGTTTGAATTCAAATTTAAATAGCACGATCATGTTAATAATGTGATGACATTAATGGATAATGCGATCACATTAGTAAAGTGATTGCGTTAATAGATAATGTATTCGTATTACTATAAAAGTAATAATGTGAATGCATTATTGTTGTTTTGCACATAAAAGTATGTGAACATGCACATGAAGCCAATCTTGACCTGAAACTTATATTTACTGCTCTAAATGTTAAGTATAAGCTTAACTTATACTTTAAATTTATTTTAGTAAATATAAGAAATTAGGGTCACTATACATATGATAAATTTGGTCTCACAGCTGCACACCTTACGATGTGAAAATTAATTTTTAAAAATCCAATCTAGTCAGACTTAGGCATTTTCATGGTCTAAGTATTAAACCTAGGGATTTCAGTACATAACTTTTACAATTGATATCCATTTTTGGTAAGCATATGGTCATTTTTTTTGTTTTTGTGTCTTCTGGATTGATCCCTGACATTTCTAGGAGTCCTAGGTTTGTCAAAATTAAAGTTTGTAAACCACTCACTTTGAACTTGATCCAAAGTGGTTTGAAAAGGGTAGTGTAGGTCACATTGATGACTTGCACACATCAAATGACCACTTTGTGTTAATTTCACTCGTTCATCATCCTTCTCTCATCCCTGATCATTTTCTACTCATCCATCATCACCCTAATCACTTTCTCATCATTCTTCATTGTCCCTAATCACTCCTTCATTGACCCTTGTGATCATGTTACCTATTAACAAAGATTGGGTTCATGTGCATGTTCACATCCTTTAATGTATCATCACATAGGTTTTGTGAGTGCATTCACATTACAAAATGCATTAAAAACATAGACAAAGGTCTCCCATAAGTTTCAAGGCCTAAAATCCTCAGGGACATATTTACAGAAGTGAATGCTTTACACTGCCACAAGCATCTAACTTTTTCAAAGGTGTCTAGGAAGTTTTGACATAGTAATTTTCATCACACAACTTGGCAAAATTATTTTAAACAATTTCAAAACCTGTACCAACTTTTGTGACTGATAAATAAACAACAAAAGTTAATTACATCTATATCTTACATTGTTTAGTCATTTCTATATACAGGGAAGTACAATTGAACATTCAGAGTTAACATTCAAATTTGTGTGTCACTGTTGTACTTTAAACAATTTGAATAAATCTTTACTTTTATTTTGTTTAAATTCACTAGATTACAAATAAGATAAAATAATTTAGCTAGCTTTTGTTTAGGTTGTATATTTGAAGTTGTTGTAGTTCTAAAATTCTAAGAATAATGATTGATTGCTAAAAAATATACTAATCAATTTGTAATTGTTGAATGTAATAAAAACAAATCTAATTTTAAAATATAAATATTATTAAAGATAAAAAATAAACCTTTAAAAAAAATATAATTTAATTGTATACCTTTTAAATTTTAAAATAAAAAAAAAATTCTAAAACATAATAACGTGGTAAGTTAAAGTATTGTAAATAAACTAAAATTTAAATGTCCTTTCCCCAACTTTTATTTAAGATGCATACAATTCAAAGTGTTATTATTGTTTCATAAGTCTAAGAATAATACCATATACAACACACTATTTTCACACAATTGCTTTTCAAATTTTAAAAAAATAGAGAGGCTCATTTCCATAATGAGAATTTAAATAGAAACGTTTGGGAGATGTTGAAGGCCCATTCGTTGATGAATGGCCATGTGTTCGAGTCTTGTCCTCACACATTTATTATGTGACACCATAAATAACCTATGACAAATTTTGTTGAAATTGTTACTGCACTGCTCTGCACCGATTGGTTCAATGGAATTTAAAATGTTGTGTCTGACATATAGCAATAATTTTTGTGATGGAACAGAAATTATTAAAAAAATGACACGAAACTAATTGAGAATGTTAAAGTTAAAGTTAGATTATTGAGATGAATCCATTATCTGTGTTTGTGTCTGTGTCTATGTTTACCTCCACAGAGCATTGATGGTGATGGTGATGGTGATGGTGATGGTGATGGTGATGGTGATGGTGAAAATGAAAGCAAGCAGTGAGTTGGCAGAAAGATAAGATGAGCAGAGCAGTACAAACACACGGGCAAAACATGGGATGATGGCATTGGACAAGACTAGTGAGATAGATTCGGAGGAGTTACCTAATTATTAGTTAGGGTGTATATGTGGGCTAGATTCTACCACCCCTTAGCTGTCTATTCTCATTCACATGTCACTTTTATACCTCTATGCTCTTTATATATATGGAATTGAATATGACAGGCGAGCTTTTTTTTGGATTACCTATATCTAGTATACTATTTTATTTGTGTTTTGGGTAGGAGCGAGAGCGAGAGCGAGAGCAAATACAAGTCGTACATGAGTGATCCTCGGTGAAAGTGAAAATGTAAATGTACCTCTTTCTCTTTCGTCTACACAAAGAGAGCGAAAGCCATCTAGGTACCCAACCACATATTATAATAATATGTGGTACGTGGGTACCATCGTACTTTTATTCATTCATTCACAGCCAGTTCCAAATAATAGCACATATGGATCGTCTGAGGGACAAAGCACTTGTTTCCCCTCTGAATTTTGCTCAAATATAACCATATTTTCAAGATTGACTGATATTACAGCACCATGAAACCATCGGCTTTTCCAATGAATAATTATCTAGGTGATATGTGCAGGTAGGCGTGGTTAAGTAACTATTAGAAGTGCCGTCCCTGTCCCTGTCCCTGTGTAGTCCTAAATTGTGCCAGCACCAGAGATGGCGACTTGTGAGGACTCAAGTCATGGCTAGGTAGGCCTACCTAGCGTTAGCATTAGATTTGCAGTTATCTGTTTCCTTCGGTGCATACTTTTGCTTTGTCAGACATTAAATTTTATGACAGAGAGAGAACTACGGTTTACTATTCTCGGAGACTGCGTAATTCACATGCCATTTTTGACGTTTACTTTCATACATAATACGTGCCCCTTTGCCATATGAGGGAAGAGCAAAAGGACTCTTTTTCGTGAAACAACTACAAGCATTGCATTGCATGTAAGCGTATCAATAATTCAAGTGAATGCCATTATATTTACATTTGGCATTTGCCCTCACTTATCATATTCTCCACATATATCGATTAATCATTTATGTCCACGAAGGGCCAAATTTTGCTCAAACCCCTCTTTTATATATAACCTAATACGACACAGAGAGGATGCAAGTGTGACTCTACTAAATTTAAAGAGAATATAAAATACAAAGAATGTGTAATTAATGTAGACACTTAAAATTAATTATAATTGGTTTTCAATCAGATTTCAGACCGATTCTTATCAATCATTGTAAATTAAATCTACGAATCATTGAACATCTTAAATTTATTTGTGCATCATTCGTCAAAGCTTAGACATTTCTAATTGAGGTATCCTACTGTATGCAACCATAACCTCTCACGAATTCATCACTAATCATCTTGTAACATCACAACAATCAATTTGCCCTATGAACCTATTAAGTGGGGCACATGAACAATTATCACATCTTGAAAGAGTTAAATGACTAATCATAATTAATTAATTAATAAACTAAACCAAATTAAATGCATAGTTGAATTATCCATGTGTAATTAATGAATAACTAAAAAGGGAAATTCAAAAATGCAAATATCCTAGTCTTTCATCATGATCTTTGTGAGTTGTTAAGCTTTTTAGAAATATCCTAAAATATATCATTTGGAGAGTCATGCCTAGTAATTGCAAATTATGATTAATTGACAAGTATTAACTCTACTAGGGTTATATTTGACTCACCAAGGTTAGATTTGACCCTATTCCATGTGTAAACTCCACCTTAAATCTCTTAGAGTTGGAGTTAAATCCATTTGCTATAAATATAATGACATGTCAAGTGAAATTTAAGCTCTCATAAGACAAAATTATAATGCAAATTTGGAGAGAGACATAAGCTCTTTTGTTGCAAGTAGTGTTATAATGCCAAAATCTTGAGCCAAGCTACATCAAGCCACATCAAAGCTAAATGTGCCAAGGAGAGGAGCAAAAAAACTTCATTTTCCAAAGACTACTTGATGCACAAGCTGATCAAACCACTCAACAAAGCATTTAGAGCTCCTAATGAAGGTAGAGGATTTGTTATCTTTTATGTTTTAGTTGTGTTTTCATTTGTCTTTTATTAACTAACCTCACCCCTAAGATCTAGGCTTGGATTGTAAGTGTTAGTGTGTTTATTGAAGTTTTTATTACTTGAACTAACATGTTACTAACCTCCCTTCTTGGATTCTTATGATCACAAATGGCACGCTCGATGGGACTTTCAACCATCCCATATAGCAAGGAGATGAAAATATTACTCTTAGTTTTTCTATTGAGTGCTTGACAATCTTCAAAATTCAAGTTTTAGCATTATTTTTCACGTATTCTATTTTCTTAGTGACACATAATTTACACAGAGATCAACATTGGTTCTAATAGAACTGATGTTGATCTTGCCAAAACTAACGTCGGTTCATCCAGAACCAATGTCGACCTCTGTGTGCAGAACAACAGGTTGATAGGTCATCTTTTAAAACTTTATTTGGGGTCATCAAACTTTATTTTTAATATTTTTTTAAACCACATGTTTTCTCCTAATTTTTTAGAATATGTTATTAGTTTACCTTCAAGTTGTATAAATGTTTCACAAAATTTTGAAAACCCCCTAACAGTTTTTGCAAGATCCAAAGACCACAAGGAGACATTTAAAACACTTCTTACTTGTAATTTTCACATTTCAAATTGGTGTTTTAAGAATCTTTTTGTTTAAATCATTTTCATTTTGTTTCAAGATTTCAATAACAAATTCCAAAAGGTCAAATTTCATAAACATTTTATTTTAGTACATTAAAATAAACACTCACACTTAGATTACATACTCTTAAGAGTGTTTTATTTTATGTTTATTCTTTTAAAGTTATTTATTTTTGCAAAATAATTGATGCATGTATGCTCTACCCCCATCTCCTTTACAAAACTCAGGTGACCAAAAGTGCTCTTTTTTTGTATTTGTGCCTTGTCCAAAGGTGTGAAAAGAATGTTGTTAAATATCTCCTCAAATTTGTATGTTTTGGGTGACCCAAATGTGACCCTAAAGTATTTTCACTAGTCTTTTATTTTTATGCAATTTATCTTGTGAGCGAGAGTTCATCACCTCCTCACAGGTTCTCTAGGGAAGCATTGACCCAAGAATTCATCTCTCAACATTGAATCAACTCCACTCCATGATGGGGTATACAAATTGAGGTCAACTTACTAAGGCATTTGCTTGAGTGGTTAAGCAAACTCCGTTAGTAAGATACTACCTTGGATCATAGGGTCAACTCGAACATCGCACTACACTGAGTAAGGATAGATGTAGTGGTTGTGAAAAGGAAAATATCTTTTCATAATAAGTCTGTTGACATGGATCCAAATGACGTGAGCATCTCTTGTATTAGCCACACTTGGGACCATCTAAAAATGCATAAAAATCTAGATTAGAATAACCCCACTTACCTCGAACATATTATTGATGCATGGCAAGTAGCCTGAAGTTCCATGTCATAGTACAAACTCTTAGGAGAAGAGGAGGCCTAAAATCCTTACTTTTCATGTGTTTTTTTTTGGATTAATACTTAAAATCATTCCAAGAATGAGTATATTAACGAAATTCGACAGTATTATGCAACCTTATTAGTTTTAGGATCTAAAATGTTACACTTAAGTGTTCAATATCATTTAATCCTCTATTGCATAATTTTGAGTCTAAACTGTCTATTTTTATTTTTTATGCCATGTCAAAATTGAGTTTTGTTTATACGTCACTCATTTGTTTGAGAAGGCATTACAGTGGTCATTTTTATCACATACTTTTGCCTTAGTATTTTGAGTCTTTAATTAACCTTGACAAGTTCAAATCCAAACATTGATTGATTTATGTTTATGCCTTGTGTAATTTTGGGCTTAGACATCTATCTTTCTCTTTTGGGTTGTGTAAATTAGGTTAATTATTTATCCAATTTGAAAACTATTTTTTATGCCTAGATTTGGGAGAAATAACCTATCTTCTTTATGTCTTTTGTTTCATGCCTTATACCAATTGACCAAGTTCATGTCTAAAGTCAAATGTCTAGTTTATGCCAAAGTGTTTCATATTTGTTAGATTAAATATCATACCTTGTTTTGAAGTTTAATTTTTGTGCTTGTTTTACCAAAAGTCCTAGCACATGCCTGTTTTGAGCCTAGCTTTTATACCGCATTTGGCCAAAAGACCCAACAAATTTTATTTTCTTAGATTAAACTTGTTTGAAATATTTTGTACCTAGAGTTTGGCATGATAGTTTTTGTTTAGCCACTTGACCTTTTGGTTAGGACATTTGATGTTAGACATTTGACGTTAGACTATTTTAGACCAAATTTTAGCACATACCATTTTGGAGATACAACTCCACTCCTTTGACCGAGTTAGACCAAGTTCTAACCTCTTGTCCTTTGGATAATGTTTTTAAGAGTTTGTATAAATCCAAGACTTTTTGTGGAATATTCATCATTGATGTGGATATGTATCATTATACTTAGGAGTCATGTAAAATATAAGTTATGATATAATGGCTGCATAAATTAACTATGTTCAAGACCTCTATGGTGAAGAAGTGGTTTGAGAGATGGATCTTTATCCTCCTTACAATCCTCAATTTGGGGAACAAATCCAAGATCCTCAAGAGCAATATTCGGTGATACCTTCAAGTTGGTTTATGTACAATATTCACCCTCTTACTGCTCATGGCATCCAATCCCCCACCTATACCATTAACCTTTCTTTAACTTATACGAGTAACCAAGCTCCATAATGCCCTACCATTTCTATTCCAAGACCTCATCCTTTGGCTTGTTCGAGAAACCAAGCTCCATAATGCTTTACCATTTCTATTCTAAGACCTCATCCTTTAGCTTATGCGAGCAACTAAGATCCACAATGACCTACCATTTCTATTCCAGGACCTCATCCTTTGGCTTGTGCAAGTAACCAAGCTTCACAATGCCTTACCATTTTTATTCTAGGACCTCATCTTTTGGCTTATGTGAGTAACCAAACTCCATAATGCCCTACCATTTATATTCTAGGACCTCATCATTTGGATTGTGCAAGCAACCAAGCTCTACAATGCCCTACCATTACCATTCTTAGCCATTCTACGTATGGTAGTTTGTTATCCTAACCAAAATTTATAATCACAACTTGAAGATTCACAGTTATCATCCTAGTCCATAAACCAACCTTTGTTAAGCCTACCATTATCTAACCACTGGCCATTCTTCATCTATTTATAATCATTTTCCACTTTGAAAAACCCATACCAATCATCTAGCCACAATCAATCCAATCAATACCTCTCCAATAGAACCAATCATTTGAAGACCAAGAAATGTTCAAAACTGGTGTTTCACAATTGCTTGTAAATCAAGGCCAAGAAAACCAACTAATCCATTATGTTTTGTTAAACCAAGCATTTATGATGAGTCAACCTATGATGAATCACCTTTTGATCCTATATCTGTTATTAAGAAGTCTCACTCTGATAAGCCAGTCTTTGTTGAGTCACTTTTTAATGATTATAACTGCCCTTGGGTAAATAGTTACCTCGACCATATGTCTATTTTTTAAGAGCCTCCTTTTGTCAAGCTAGTCTATATGGATTTGTCTATTAACCTTTTTCCACTCATTGAGGAGTCTCACTTTGACAAACTAGTCTATGTGGAGCCCATTATGTCATCATAGGTCATTACTTGTCCAATATAAAATGTTCAATAAGACATCATTGTAGTAGTGTCCACACTAGATGAAGAATAAATATTAAAGTTAGGATCTATTATTTAACTAACATCAGATTTAACATTAGAAGTAGAATCAATGTTAGTCTTAACCTTAGATTCAAAGTCTTTTGAGTCAGACTCAACTTCAAAATCAGATTATGTTCGTGGTTGTTACAATATTGGTTATGCATATCTCACAGATCAATTTGAATACATTTGTGATCCTTCTATTTTTTTTAGGATTATTAATTTAGATTTGACACAATTTCGCCTAGTATCTTCTACGAGGATTGTGTTACCTCTTCCCATTCCATTACCATTCCACATGCCATTACCACCAACCAACCTAGCCATTATATTGACCTTCCACCTCCCAAAAGTGTCAATTGGGACCGACATAATCATATCTTATTGAAATTCATCCATGGAGACATATCAGTTGAACAATATCAGGGGGAAAAGACCGTGTTCATTCAGAAGAAGAACAATCTCCTAGTGAAACCTTCTAAGAGGCGCTAAGGGGAAATCAAATTCCAAACTCAATAGCTTATAGTGAAACCTTTTTAGAGGCGTTAAAATATAATCAAAGTCAAAAGTTAGTGTTCTTTAGTGAAACCTTATCAAAGGTGATATGGGATAATCGAAACAACTTCATTGGTGAAAACTTCATTGAGGTGCCAAAAGCTAAGTACAATAGTTTTTCACTACTTGATGAAGAAATGATCAAAGATACAATAAATATAGCATCTAATATATAACATAATTAGATGGTATCTAATATCAAGCCCAAATAATAAAAAAAATTGGTGGTCCTATTGAGAGAATATTTAGAAGTCTTTAGCCCTACCACAATCAAAATTATGTCGAATACAAAATCAACAACATTGTGTGTGCTTGAAAACCTTGATATTCATTTTTTTTCCAAACATTATAAATTTCATTATCATCCACCTTTACATTTCCAAATTGGACCTATTAGTGAATATTTATCCATGTTTACCATCCCTGGCTACACTTTCCTTTACAAAGGCTATAAAGATATCTTGTATTGATGTTGAAGGAAATAGAATCAATGACTAACAAAGATCAAAACAACATTATTGAAATCCAAATCTGTAGTAGGTTTATGATAGAGTAACTATTTAGAAGAGGTGTGGGATAACAATTTACATGATTGATTATTTTGATTGTACCATATGATGATTAGGACGTGCATCTCCACATCGGTAGGAATAACATAATCATTCACCTTGGACAAAAACATTTACCTTGTCATTTTCATTTGTCATTCCTCTTGTCATTGTTTCATACCCTACCATTTACCTTACCTTACTACTTGGGGGCAACCCTCTTACCATTTTACCCAATCTTCATACCATCATCATCTTAAACAATACCCTGTGTTATCCTACCATGTTGTCTTTATTAGATCAAAACCTATTTTTAGCCACCCTACCCAATCCTTTTGATCTTGGTTCCTTTGGTTCTTCATGCACCTTTTACAAGAAGATTCTAATCTAGTTTCAATAATTTTTAAATTTTTTGTTTAAATGACAGTCAATGAAAGTAGTGTGACAATCAATTGGCAAGTTATCTTTTATTCACGTTTGACTGGTGTCATTGATTATAACTACCTATGAGTAAATCAGTATTCCACCTTATGCTACTAATTATAAACACCTATGGACAAATTAGTATCACAGACTTATGTTGTTATTCCCTAATTATAACCACCTATGGATAAATTAGGAATAACACATTTTACCATGCATTATCGTATCACCTTGTCATTACTATTCTCATTTGCCTGATTATTTGCCTCAATTTTAGAACTTGTTGTGACCTAGTTGGTTCTTCTTGCCTTTTGTGTGGATGAAATTATTGTGACTTGAGGTCCTAATGGGACTATGTAGGTCGTGCTCAATTCACATTGAGGTCAACTCAGTCCTTTTTCATATGCTCTCACCGTTTTGTGAGCAACCTAAGCCAACACTCTCACCATTTTGTGATTGGGATCTTAATAATATATAACGAGTTAAGATACATCAAAAATTATAAAAATATTCAAAAATTTCAAAATCCAAAAACATTTTTCATGTTTAAACTTGTTCAATCATCCTTGATCTACCCTACTGAGACAAATTTATTGATTTTTCTAATCCATTCCACTGCCATTGGGAGTGTGACCTTTCCCTTTGCATATATCCTTGCTTAGGGGTACTACTTGTTTATCATTCCATTGAGCCTTCACATGTAGATATTTGACTTGGTTGATGACATGATGCTTTAAATTATTTTTTCTTTTAAGTTTTTTGTGTGTTTGTTTGCTTAGTTGTTTGTTTGTTTGTTTGTTCACCTGTGTGTTTCTTTTTGTTATTGTGCCTTGACTCAGTTTATATGTGTTCATTAGGTATTTTTTGTGATTATTATTGAGTCCATCCATATTCATACGTCAACATTGTCATCATGGTTTTTATCATTGATGCTTTGTTTTCAGTTTTTTATTAGATATGGAGTTAGTCCTTACGCATATTTCAATAAATTTTTCATGGTGTTATATCATAATGTCTAACCATCATGTGCTATAATAAAAATTATCTTAGGGAGTCTACATATCAATACAACCATAATATATCTCCTTGGCACCTGAAAAAATCTTGATCTACCCCAATCATTCCCACATACAAAGTAATTAATTAATGAAATAATTTTAACCCTTGCTAGTTCAGATGAGCATCTCCCTACTAGCAGGTTCCCCAAAATCATCTTTCTCCTCTGTAACAATTTTCCATCATGTTTTTCATAATAGGCATGCCAATGATAACAACTATCTCTAGAGAAATCATTGTATATCATCTCCCTTGCATTACCAATGATTCCAACTACCTTTGGACAAATCATTATGTTTTCATCTATTTGAAGGTTGATGATTATAACAGCCTATGGGAAAATCATTATCTTTCTTTTGCCTAATTGGGTCATGTTTTTATTGTGATAATGCTTATAACTGCCTTTGGACAAACCATTATATCTATCTTCCCAATTGGGGCATGTTTTTATCCTATCAATGATTATAATCACATGTAGACAAATCAATGTTTTCCATTTTATGATTATAACCACCTTTGGGCAAATCATTCTCTTGTTACCCTAAGCCTTTTTCAATGATTATAACCATCTTTGGGTAAGACATTAACTTTTTTGTTCCATCTATGTCAATGATTATAACTGTCTTTGGGCAAAACCTCTTATTTGTCTTCCCTCACTAGGGAAGCTCCATATGCCACTAATTATAACTGTCTATGAAAAAATCAATCCCTTCCACCCCTTTTTTCTTTTTGGTCCCATTATTTTCTTCTTTTAAGGGATCGATCATCGACCCCTTTTCTGACCCCTCCTTTAAGGGGGCACCTAAAGTTCATCCATTGCCATTGAATTCATACGCATACAATAAATTTTTATTCTTTGAAAAGATGTTACTATGCCTATAGCTTTCAATACCTTCCCAAACAGACATAAATTGTAGACACCTAAAATTGACCACAACTAGCCTTCAACTGGACTTCAAACTGATTCTTACCAACCATTGTAAATTAGTTCTAAGAATCACCAAACATCTCAAATTTGCTTATGCACCATTTATCAAAGCTCAGAATCATGTTGAGACATCCCTAATTTGGGTATCCTACCATATGTAACCATAACCTCTCACAAATTCATCCCTAATCATATTGTGACATCACAATAGTCAATTTAGCCTATGGACATATTAAGTGGGGTACATGAACAATTATAAAATCTTGAAAGAGCTAAATGGCTAATCAAAATTAATTAAAAAGCTAAACCAAATTAAATACCTAGTTGAATTATCCATATATATTTAATGAATAACTAAAAAATAAATTCAAAAATGTAGATATCCTAGCCTTTCATCATGACCTTTATGAGTTGTCAAGCTCTTTAGAAATATCCTAAAATATCTCATTTGGAGAGTCATGCTTAGTAATTACAAATCATGATTAATTAATAACTATTAACTCTACTAGGGTTATATGTAACTCACCTAGGTTAGGTTTGAACACATTCAATGTTTAAACTCCATCTTAACTCTCCTAGGGTTGGATTTAAATCTATTTGCTATAAATACAATGCCATGTCAAGTGAATTTTAAGCTCTCATAAGCCAAAGTATAATGAATTTGGAGAGAGATATAAGCTATTTTATTGCAAGCAATGTTATAATGCCAAAATCTTGAGCCAAGCAACATCAAGCCATATCAAAGCCAATGGTGCCAAGGAGATGAGCCAAAAAGTTTCATTTTCCAAAGACTACTTGATGTACAAGCCAAACAAGCCACTCAACAACACATTTAGATCTCTCAAGGAAGGTAAAGGATTCATTATCTTTTATATTTTAATTGTGATTTTCATTTATCTTTTGATACTAAGCTCTCCCGAAGTTCTAGGATTGGAGTGTAAGTGTTAGTGTGTTTTTATTGAGTTTTCTTACTTGAACTAACACTATATTAACCTCCCTTCTTGGATTCCTATGATCACAATCAAACAAAACATTTAATTTAGAGTTATCAAAAAATAATACGTATTTAAGTTAGATTCTTTTTTTGACATGGAGTATGAGTTTGTATTTTAACCAACAGTTTTATTGTTTTAATTATTATCATTTTATTAATAATATTTATACTTATACATTTTAATAGTAAAAGAAAATATGTAAAAATAAATTGTGACCTTTGATATATTGATATAATTATGGTGATTTCTATCACCAAAAGATATACATAATTATAGAAATAAAATGTAGAATAACATTTCTTCTATTAATCAAAAATCAAAAGTTGTTTCATATAACTCTACTTCAACACCTAGTCGCTTTGCTTTCTACTTCTTACACACTTCTTACACATCTAAAACACTAATGTGTTCCTTCTATATCAACCAAATGACCTAAATATATTTATTTATAGATTATTTCCAACTTTCTCTAGAAGATTCCTAAATACATCAACTATAAGCTAATTACTTTATTTAATAGAACATAATATATATTAAAAGCATTGAGTGCCTCAAGCTTACATAAAAGTTACCTAAAAAATATTAAATGCTTGTCTAAAATATCAAATGTCAAGCTTATAATTATAACACTCCTTGTTAAGCTTGACTTCCTATGGCTACTCCCAAACTTTCTCTTAGATGCACAAAAACATCCTCAAGCAATGGCTTTATGAAAATGTCTACAATCTAATCTTTGGATTTGCAGTTTACTCCGTGTAAATTACTCCATTACTGATAAGATCTCTTATGAAATGATATGCAGTATCAATGTGCTTTCTCCTCTTGGATAATGTAATAACTAAATTATTATCACACTAGATCTTATTAGCTCGTCCTTGCTCTTGCTTCAACTCTAATAAGATTATCCTCTTCCAAATTGCTTGGCATGTTGTTGATGTCGATATAACATACTTTACATTTGTTGTTGATAAATTAATAATGGTTTATTTCTTGGAATCCAATGATATTTCTCTTGACACACACACACACACACACACACACACACACACACACACACACACACACACACACACACACACACACACACACACACACACACACACACACATCCTTTTAGCTTGAAATCCTATGTTTCTATATACATGATTCCATACTCCCCTGTTCCACTTATATACCTCTGAAAGATAAATTCTCTTTCTTACTTACCAATGTGTTTCCTTTGGTATTTTCATGGATCTTGAAATCAAGCATATTGCATACACTATGTCAAATCTAGTTATTGTCAAATACACCAAACTACCAAGTAGCCTTTTATAGATCTTTTAATATACTTTACTACTACAGTCATTCTTACTTAAATTTTATTCCATTAGAACTAGTGTTGGTAATAGATTATTTTTTAACATTCTAAACCTATTCAACACATCACTTACATACTTTCATTCAAAGATAAAAATCCCATCTTCTGTCTCATTTACTTCAATGCCTATAAAATATTTCATCATCCCCAAATCTATTATTTCAAATTCTTTCTTCATTATTGTCTTTCATTGATCTATGTGGGCCATGTAGTTGGAGAATACTTGATGTTATTATTGATGATGAATAAGGAATTATATACAAAAAGAAACAGTAGCTAAACCAACCATAAAAAACCAACTGCTACACAACTGCATAATATATAACTAATTGATAAATTGCTTATTCTAAACCATGCATACCAACTAAATATGCTAACATTCCCCCATTCATTACATTGTGTACCCCTGAAACAGATCAAATTTCACCTTTCCAAGTGAATTGGTGAATATATCTACTACTTGTGAATCTGTAGGGTAGTACTAGAGCTAAATGTGGTGATTCAAGAAATGTGTTTGGTCCTCTCATGAAATACTAGATTTTTGACAAGCTTTAATGCACCTTGCTTATCATAGAAAAAGACAAGTGGTTGATCTTCAAGAATGTCTATGTCTGATAAAATGTGACATAACAAAATTATCTCGTACACAACTCCTCATGTGGCATAATATTATACTTTTGTGAATGAGAGAAAAACTATATATTTCTTATTACATATTCGTAAAATTGGTCTAGATCCAAGATGCAAAATATACCCTAAGGTTGATTTCTTGTCATTAATAGATCCAACATAGTCCAAGTCTGTGTAACTCTACAAAAATAATTTTGAGTTATTTTTATATTTTAGACCATAGTCAATTGTACCTCAGACATATCTCAATACATGCTTCATTGTAACCCAATGAAACTTCTTTGGCTCTTGTATGAATCTTGAAAGATAGCTGACAACAAAGCATATGTCTGGTCTGTTATAATTCAAGTAAATGAGACTCCCAACAAGTTACCTGTAGTGAGTTTCATCCACTTAAGGTGACTCCTAAAATTGAGGTAGTTGCAAACCTTTCTCCATCAGAGTTGACAATGGTTTACAATCTGTCATCCCATATTTCTCAAGGAGCCTCTTAACATATTTAATCTATGAGAAAAAAATATGATTATGCTTTTGCCATATCTCCAATCCAAGACACTAATGAAGTGGCCCCAAGTCTATCACGTCGAAGGATTTCTTAAAGTCATCCTTTACTTCTTCAACAACATCATCTGAACTTCCTATTGATCATAAGAATGTCTACATACAAAACTAAAATGACAATCTTTGTGCCTACCTTCTGGATATAAAAACTAGTATTTGAGGGGCTACAAATGAATCTATGCTGCAATATATGATCATCAATATTAATATACCATGCCCTTGGTGTTTGATTAAGTCCATAAAGTGACTTAATTAGAAAACATACTTTATGTGGATGTTGTTTGTCAATGAAACCTTTTGGCTAGGTCATGTACACTTCTTCTTTGAGATCACAATTCAAAAATGGACTTTTCATGTCCATTTGCTAAAGTTTCCATCCCTTTTGTGTTGAGAGTGAAAAAACAACTTGGATGGTCTTGATCTTCTTAATGGGTACAAAAGTCTCATCATTGTCAATTCCTTCTTGCTGAGCATATCCCTTTGCAACAAGTCATGTTTTATATTTGTCAATAGATCCATCTTACTTGTACTTACGTCACCACAAGTGTATAAATTCTTATTGTCTAGTACTCAAAATTCATCTAATTTATAAATCTTTTAAATCCTATGGTTCAACCCATTTATATTATTTAACTCTACCATGATATATTCTCAAAATGTAGGGTATAAATATAAATCTAAGCTTACTCATTATTCATCTAGAAAATACATATTCAAACTCAATCAATCAATCAAACAACTAAGTTATACTTACATATTATTACCTATTTGTTAGGATTTAATATTCATAACATTATTAATTAACATATTAGCTTATTTGTTATTATTGGGAAATGTATTCTCATAATATTTTTATTACTCATGACTATTCCAAGTTATTAGTTCCTATTTTCTAGGAGGTTGTTGTGCTACCTCCATGGCTATATAATAGCCTTTGTTTTGTTCTCATTAATATATGAAAACATAATATTATTACTGTGTGTTTAATCAATTTTTCTGTATGCAATTTGTATTTGGCTCTCCAATTTGCCAACAGTGGTATCAGAGCGATTGGAGATTTTGAGCAGTTTGAGGGGCACTTATAATTTTTTGGTTGCCCCGTTTGATGAGAAAACAACATTTTTTTTGGAAGGTTGTAATATAATTTAATGAATATTTGAAATGTTTGAAGTAAATTAGTACTTAATGAGGTATTATGCCCTGTGTTTCTATGGCTACCTTTATGTAGTATTATGCATTAAGGTCATTCTACTTTGGCTTGACATTGGTGCAACTCAGCATCATCCATCGGCTCTTTGTTGTATAAATGTTTTCATATCCTTAGATTTGAATTGAATTCTATTAATTCACTTTGATGATTTAGAATTTTTAGATCTGGTTGACCATTCCTTCTGACATGTTACCATTTATTATAGTGTTATGTTCTTGCATAGCAAAGCATTTTGATAGTCATTCTTAAATTTATTATAATATTATCATTTGAAATATTTGAATCTTTCTTCTTACTATCAAATCGGCATGCTAATTCAACTTTCAATTTGAGTTCCATGACAATACCAGAGTCACCAGGCTGCTCGTACGATTCATATCCACATTCAAATTTATGGTGGTTGAGATCATTGGGGCATCCAAACTCGCCTATTGTCCACCATTAAATATAAGGTTCTACCATAGCATGGCATGACTTGATTCAATCTTGTTGAACTCATACATGCAACTGATCTATTTATGCCATGACCTATTCACCGTTCTAGCTGCTTCAGTCAATGTCTTAATTATTTTAGTTCTTTTGATTAATCATGCATCTTATTTAGAGTTTAAAATTATAAACTTTGAAAATTAACATATTTTTTTAAATTTAAGAGATTAGTGTTTTAGTTGAGTCATTATCAATATTTGTGTCAGTTACTAGCCATAGGTTTATTTTTTTTCAAGTATAATAATAATAATCCAAAATATATATTTTTAGATTGATAAAAGCTAGTCTTTCTGTCAATAGTGTCCAATTAAGTCTTTGAGTTTAAATACGTAAGTCTTTTTTTAAGTATTTTTTAATTTATTATTAAAATTCCCGTAAAAGTCATTATTATTAAAAAGAGTCAAGTTAGAAAATCTGAAGTGTCCATATGTAAGAAAAAAAGTCAAAAGTCACGGATGCATTATTGCTTGTACGCGACATCCATTATTATAAATTGAGCTTCATCAACATCCTTGTTAAGTGAGTAGCTTATTTAACTAGATGCTGGAGGATACACAAAGGTTGGAGGATAATTGACATCCTCTCGTGAGTCACCTACGATGGGGTCACATCATTGCTATGATGACATTTTTTAGTGTGTTTATTTTATGTTGTCTAGTGTGATTTTTAATAAATATATTGAGCATTATTTCTCAATTTGGTACCTCCTGATGAAGAACATTGTGGGGAGAAAAATCATTAAAGTAGTGCTTGATTCTTAGAAAAGGGTTTGTGGAAATCTGAGAAACCATCGAAGTGTATAAAACAATTGAGACCTCTTATCACCTCCAGGTTCATGCTCAACCTATAGACAAAAAACCATAGGTGTTCATGGTAATCTGTGAAACCACCGAAGGTGTTAGCAGAGAGATGTACTCCTATCACTTCTAGGTTTGTGGTAATATTGCAAAGAAAAACTAAGGTGTCACCAAGACCATGAAGCCACAAATATGGCATGCCACCTCAAAGGTGAGCATGGTTCGCGAAGAGTGTAAATTTATTTTACTATGTTTGAATCAAGGGGGTGCTAGAATTAATAATGTTAAGGGGATGAATGTTAGGAATTAATATTTATAACATGATTAACTAGCATATTAGTTTGTTTGTTATTATCAAAAATGTATTCCTATAATGTTTTTGTTACCCGTGACTATTTCGGGTTATTAGATCCCATTTTGTAAGAGGTTGTGCTACCTCCATGGCTATATAATAGTTTTTTTTTTGTTCTCGTTAATATATGAAAACATAATATTATTATTGTGTGTTTAATCTATTTTTATATGTGCAATTCGTATTGGGCTCTCCAATTTGCCAACACTATTTTCATATTAGTCATAAGAGCATTCATATTACAGATCTAAAGTGCTCAAAGAACATCTCATGAGTAATATTTGTCAAGTTACAAGCTAGATCATTACATGTCTTTACATAAAGTATATTTCAGCCTTGTGCACACATAAGCCAACACTGTTATGATCCTGATGGGCAGATTTCACTAACGCCTCAAGGTTTTGGTGTAGCAGTTCATTACATGTGGTATCAGAGCCTCCACTTGGGTTCAAGTCACGGAGCGGGTGGCTACGCCGGCATGGCAGTGTTCGTTCGGGGCTCGTACACACAGGGATCCTGTGGTATGGGCGCAAACCCAGCCCAGAGTCTGGGCTTCAGAAGCGTGGTGGGATGTTATGATCTTGATGGGCATATTTCACCAACGCCTCGAGGTTTTAGTGTAGCAGTTCGTTACAAACACCTAGGGGAGAGCTACATAAGTTTGAGGTTGTCCTTAGAGTATTTATTATGTAGGAAACATACATTGATAGAGAAGATTAGCTTGACATTGTGAATCCACTAACCCATTTTTTGGCAAGGTACAAAGACTTAAGGTGAAAATCTAAGGTTTGATCCATACATAGTATTGAAAATCTCTGTGCATGAATAAAATACATCAACATAAAGGCAACACATATCCTATAAGGCTCTAGGTAGTTGCTTCCAAATATAGTGAATATTTCATATAATATAGTTGCATCAAGATCAAGACAAAAGCATTAACATAAGTGTTTGCAAGTTTACGCAAGTGTCTTGGCCTCTAGAAAAATATTTTTAGAATTCAATGATTAGATCTTAATCTTACCCCTGGCTATTTTCACTCTTTTACTTTTTAAATCTACTTATGTATCTGCAAATAAGCTTAGTATTGTCTCTTCTTCATGTTTATGCAGTGAAACTATTATTTTGACTGTACTTTATATATTTAGCATAAATCCACACTTTAATTTAGAATATTCATTTATCTAAGTTTTCAATTAATTAGCCTACTTTAGAATAGTTTTATTCATCCTTTTGTATAGGCTATTCTACCCCATTAACCCTTAACACCACATATATCTAAGAAGGGTTAAATAGAGTTTGGTAAATAAAAATTAAATGGATATATTTATATGAATATACACTTGCATGATGCATTGTTATATGCAACTAAAGATGAAATAAAAAAAAATGTTAAAGTTGTCACATCTAAGGAATAACAACATAAATTCTTTATTGATACTTATACACCTTTTAGAGGTATTACTTCTACAATAAGTGTTTACAATACTACTACTACTACTACTACTACTCCCATGTCTACACCTTTTGTTACACATGTGATGTCTACCCCTGGTGCAGGGGAAACACATAGTTCTCTTGAGATTATTATGACTATCCATACACAACATAGTTTCATACCTTCTAAGTTTACAACTCATGCCACACAATCTAGTACTACATCAAGTTTGATGTCTCTGATGTTCAAACACTAGCAAAAAAAAATTGATTTATAGAATAGAGGTTCTAAGTTACAAAGAAAATTTTCTAAGGTGAATTGTACCGCTATTCTCATGCATTAAATTACATAATCCATTAGCTCTTGATATCTCAGTGTGTCCTTTGCCAACAAGTTTTTTATCACCTAAGCTTACATTGTATAATAGTAAGGGTGATCCAAAATATCATCTTTGATCGTTTTACACATCATGTTTGGTATTACACACACACACACACACACACACACACACACACACACACAATTTTATCACCCTAACAAATTTTTCACATTCCACATTCCATTGTACTACTACATTGTATATAGATAAGAAGCCCTATAATCCTTAACCAAGTTCCCACATTCCACTTCATTGTTGCATTGTAAATAGACAAGAAACCTTACAAATACACACAAATATAGGTAATAAACCCTATAAAATTTATGTGTATTTATACAAATGAAACTATAAATAAAACCCAAACCAAAAAAATATACCCTGCAAAAATTAGTCAAAATTTACTATAACTTGAAAAACATTAAAAAAACTCTGAGCCATTTACATGATAGCCATTAAATGAATATGAAAAATGTACTTCTTTGATAGAAAAATGTAATTTACACGATATTATTATATAAAAATGAAAAAAACATATTTTTTAGAAGGAAAATGCAATTTATATATTTAGCATAAATCCACACTTTAATTTAGAATATTCATTTATCTAAGTTTTCAATTAATTAGCCTACTTTAGAATAGTTTTATTCATCCTTTTGTATAGGCTATTCTACCCCATTAACCCTTAACACCACATATATCTAAGAAGGGTTAAATAGAGTTTGGTAAATAAAAATTAAATGGATATATTTATATGAATATACACTTGCATGATGCATTGTTATATGCAACTAAAGATGAAATAAAAAAAAATGTTAAAGTTGTCACATCTAAGGAATAACAACATAAATTCTTTATTGATACTTATACACCTTTTAGAGGTATTACTTCTACAATAAGTGTTTACAATACTACTACTACTACTACTACTACTACTCCCATGTCTACACCTTTTGTTACACATGTGATGTCTACCCCTGGTGCAGGGGAAACACATAGTTCTCTTGAGATTATTATGACTATCCATACACAACATAGTTTCATACCTTCTAAGTTTACAACTCATGCCACACAATCTAGTACTACATCAAGTTTGATGTCTCTGATGTTCAAACACTAGCAAAAAAAAATTGATTTATAGAATAGAGGTTCTAAGTTACAAAGAAAATTTTCTAAGGTGAATTGTACCGCTATTCTCATGCATTAAATTACATAATCCATTAGCTCTTGATATCTCAGTGTGTCCTTTGCCAACAAGTTTTTTATCACCTAAGCTTACATTGTATAATAGTAAGGGTGATCCAAAATATCATCTTTGATCGTTTTACACATCATGTTTGGTATTATACACACACACACACACACACACACACACACACACACACACACACACACACAATTTTATCACCCTAACAAATTTTTCACATTCCACATTCCATTGTACTACTACATTGTATATAGATAAGAAGCCCTATAATCCTTAACCAAGTTCCCACATTCCACTTCATTGTTGCATTGTAAATAGACAAGAAACCTTACAAATACACACAAATATAGGTAATAAACCCTATAAAATTTATGTGTATTTATACAAATGAAACTATAAATAAAACCCAAACCAAAAAAATATACCCTGCAAAAATTAGTCAAAATTTACTATAACTTGAAAAACATTAAAAAAAACTCTGAGCCATTTACATGATAGCCATTAAATGAATATGAAAAATGTACTTCTTTGATAGAAAAATGTAATTTACACGATATTATTATATAAAAATGAAAAAAACATATTTTTTAGAAGGAAAATGCAATTTACATAATCCCTACTATATAAACTTACTACTCTTCCATATATCATTAAGTAAAAACCCAAAAAAAAAAACAATTTTTTTTAAAGAAAGAAACAACTAAAAACTGATAAAATTTATTTGAAATTAGGAGATACTTAAACAATAATATAACTTTTTGTATTTGAAATGATAAGAAAATGTTTTATATATAGCAATTGAAATTATGCAAATGTATTAATGGTTCTCATGGTTTTCACTGATAAAGGCATCAAATCATTGATAAGTAAATAATGTAAAAGTATAATGAATCTAAACTAATATCATTTCTTTAAGAGGCATAATATAATTTATCCTTGTTTATCACTCAATCTATATTCATTAAAAAATTTAAATTTAAATAAAAATTACAATAACTACAATGTAAATTTAAAACTAATCCATGTCTTTTGATTGATATGGTATTTTTATTATACAAAGAAAGTGATCACAAATACACACGACCTATCATATTTTCTTAAGAAAATAATTTTCATTGAATATCAAGATAACATTGATCCACATAACCATGTAATAAAGGTTTTATTTACTAATTTTATTTTTTTAATGAAACGAAAATCCTTTGATTTTAAAGAGGCCCATCTGTGGACACACTTGACCCTGGAACATTTTATTATTTTCCAAAGAACTTAAGGCAATTTGATTTTTTTAAAAAGAGATAAAAGATAACATTGATGACGAAAATAATGATGTTCTCGTTTGACAGTCGTTAGTAATAATTTATTTTTGTCATAAGTGAACGAATATTATTAATGCCTCCCTCATATATAAGAATTTGTATTCAATCTCGCAACAGGAAAAATAAAAATAAAATAAATAGAGAGAAAGGGGGAGAGAGGCAAGAGAAGGCCAAAACTGATAGTCGTGTGCGTTGAGAGAATTATGAAAAAACAGAGCGTTCAAACCCTGTTTTATTTTAAAAACCCAAGGACAAGTTCAACAAGTGGTCGCTGGGTTTTGATCCACTAGTGTTTATCAACGAAGTGGTTTTGTGAAAATTGTTTGCGTGGAACTTGACTTGGAACCAGTCTGAAGAAGAGTTAGTTGTTGAGACAATTTGGGGTGAGAATCCTGATGATGATGATGATGATGCTGATGCTGCTGCTGCTGCTGCTGCAGGAGGAGGAGGATATTTATATTGCACACGTTCTGACCTTTGGAACGATGATACTGAACCTGCCAATCCCCTCGCTCTTTCATCAAACAAAGTTAGAACCTGAAGCACAATGCAACACAATACAATTTATGATCAATCACTTTGTAGTTGGGCATAAAATAAAATCAAATCCAACCCTATGAAGAATCAGATTTTGTTGGGATAATTTATTGTTTTTATGGAAGAATAAACAATCAAGAAGTGGATGAGATAAATCATCCTCATTGATTAGAGGATGGCATTACCAATTATTTGTTTGAAATAGACGAGAATGAATCACCTCAGCTGTTATATTTATTAATTACCTTGTAATTAGCATGAGGAGGAGGGGTTAGCACCCCAACCCCTGATGACCTTTGTTCGAATCCTCCATCATTTGCTAGCCTTGAAAGCCTTAGCCCTTTATACTGTGTGTCTGAATTTGAAATAATTTGAGCTTGAGATAACAACCTAAATGGAATCTTCTCTCCAAAATTCTCACCTCCATTGTTGGGTCTTTGGAAGGACAGAATCTTGTTAGAATATAGGGATTCCAAGCTGCGATTTTGCATACTATTTTCACTCTGTGAAAGGTTTCACAAGTAAGTCGGGTGAATATAAATATAAATTACTAATTTATTTAGCGGCAGAAGTCGACATGAGATAGATAGATATGTGGAAATTACCGGGGTAGAATAAGTTTTGGTTAACTGGCTCCAATCAGCATCAGCATCAGCATCAGCTTCATCTTCATCTTTTGGAATAGAGTTGCCCAGACAAAGATCTAAAAATTTTTCGTCCCAATCACAATGTAATCTCTAATCAATATCTCTTGATTTGATTGAATTAAAAAGGGGGTTAGACTAGTGTATAAAAAGTAAAACAAACATGTACGTATGTATGTACATACATACATAACCACCTTTTGCTTCTACAAGTTCACTCTGAGTTTGGTATATGGAAGGATCAAAGTTGGTAACTGCTTCCTTGCCATTGCACCTAATTGCTGCCTTGTCATATGCCCTGTAACATTTCAATTTCATTTTCACTTTTAAAATATAAAACACTTACTGCAACTGCAAATATTGTAAAATAATGTTTCTACTCTTTGTACACATACCTTGCAGCTTCGATTTCGTTGTCGAATAATCCTAAGTACACATACCTGGTACAACAGCCCCACTAGAAACTCTGTGTGATTTTGCTATGAAAATCTATTTTATTTAACTTTTTCAGATGAGGAAGAAATTACATACCTTTTTGTTACAAGGAAGGCCAATTAGCTTTGACTAATTATTGATGAATAATTTTATTTATGAATGATGAAACAAAGGAGAGATAGAGTTATACTTTTTACCAAGAAATTGGCCCAGTCGAGCTTCCCATCTACCAGATTTGTGCAGAGTGACGCCTCTGAACTTGGAACTTCCTCGAGGAAATCCAGGGCTTTGACGACGAAGGACATGGACAAACTCCTCCTTTGTCAGATTGTTCATCTTCAGATCACCACAAGTAGTGCCTCATTGAATTTTATTTTAATGGGATTAGGATGCATGGTGAATACATTTGAATTTGGTGTTAAATTCCCTACCTGCTTCACGTCGTCCTCATACTCATCGATATTAAAGTTTATATCGGCATCTATGCCTCTGAACTTGATGGCTGCCCTATCATATGCCCTGCAAGTGCAACACATCGACATTGCAAAGCAAATGAAATGAAATGGAATGGCTGATCTGGTGAAATGGTTATGTATATATATATATAGATATATACATACCTTGCGGCTGCGTGGGCTGTGTCAAATCCACCTGCAGTGCAGTCGACTTAGAAAATTTTCAAATATTGTCCAACAAGAATGAGAATTTGTACTCAAAGATCTGCGAGATACTGATTTTTATTTCGACATTAATATTAATATTAGTAATATGTTATCTTATCTGGAAAATATAAATAGGGTTACGACTTACCGAGATATACCTGTTTGCCACAATCCCTGTGAAACAAAAGGCTTGCAATGAATGCTATTGCTATTGGTTCATAATCATAATCATAATCATAATCGAATGTAATAAAAAAAATAAAGTGGATGTAGAGGGAAACACAGATCTGGTTGGGTATTTTGAAAGAGAGAGTAGTAACCCTAACCATATGTGGGACTCCCATCTTCCAGTGCGTCTGTAGAAGGTAACGCCACGGTACTGGGAACTTCTCGACCGTGGGCCACGTCTGCTTTTCTTCATGCTCGTGGGTTGAGGGGCGTCCTTCGATTTGTGAGTGTGCGTATGCGATAATGAAAACGTGAGTCCTACCCAATGAGCTCTTCGTAGCTCAGGTGCCTGCATCTCCTCATCCATTGGGAAAAATTGGCGCGTAACGCAGTTGGCGTTGGATTCATGATTAATCATCTCCTGCTTCTTGCCAAACGAAAATCCAAAGATCTTAGCGCTGCTGTTGGTGGAGGAGCTCATAACAAAACTGGTTTGCTCAGATGGGCAGGCCAGCTGGCTCATCGACGACTCCTCTGCAATCACCACCGACGAAGTGGAAGTCGAACCCGAGACGTTGTCGTGAGGAGAAGGAGAAGGAGAAGGAGAAGGAGAATTTGATAAACGATCGTTCTGGCCTGCAGGTTCCTCGTTCAGATCCCACATAGCAGCAGCAGCTTGCATTTGCCTTAATTACACAAATGATATTCACCTTGCTCTCACAATTTTATTTTTATTATGCCCTCCAATCTCAACCTCAACCTCATCCTCATGCTAAATAAGTACAAGTTAATTTCACTTTCACTTTCACATGTGTTAGTATCACCCATGTCGTACTTTTATTGCCATGGCGAGATGCGAGCTGAAGTTCTGAAAACAAGATTCATCATCGTTGCATTTACAATCTTATCCAAATATAGCAGCCTTATTTACCCATGGAATTTGAAACTCTTGAAAAATATAATTTATTATTAAATTAATAATAAGCATTACTATCATTAACACCACCTAATTATTATGAATGTGGTTGTGGATTTTGCAACCTGCGTGTGGGCCGTTGGATGGGGACGGACACTAACGCCGTTACTGTGGAATGCCGTCAACTAACGATAATTGGACGCTGAAAAGAGTAAAGCGTCTGAACAGATGGGGACGTAACCTAAAGTATCGAATACAACGTTATTTTTCTTTTAATATGATAATGTTGGAGAGAAAAACAAAGAAAACCGTCAATCCACTCCCTTCCCTTCCCTTCCCTTCCCTTCCCCTCCCACCTAAATAATAAGAATTGCCGTTACATCCCCTCGCACCCGAACAACATTTCATTTTCTTTCTTCACAAAATATTCCCTACTGTTATTAAGGAAAGGTTGTAACATTGAGTCCAATTGTTAGAGGTATAGTTTATTAATGAAATTTATTAGTATAGATATATAATATTTTATATTATATATTAAGGATGTAATATTTAATATTTATTTGTAGTTATTAATTTTATTATAACATGTAAAGATTCAATTATTAGTATTTTAAATATTGATACTTTAAAGATTAAGTTTTTATCATAAGTTAAAAATTGTATATCATAATTTGTCGTAATAAAATTAATTATATCATAAAAATAAATAATGATTCAAACCTTCACACTTTAATTATAAGTAGTTAATACGACATATTAAACTTAATAAAACTTTTAAAATTTAATTTGATATCACAACAAATCTATATATTCACAATATTACGGTACTCAATTTTTGGAGCCTTTCCCTTATTACACCAAACAATAATATCACTAAGACACTGTTCATCCCATGACCTCCCATGGGTTACATGCATTCATCAACTGCCAAGTTCCTTATTTTAATATGAAATATATATTTTCACCCAACTCTTTCATTATCAAAAGTTGTATAAATATGTATAGTAAATTAAGTACACATTTTATAATTAGAAAAATTTATATATAATACTTCTTTTAATATTTTATTTTCTAGAAAAAATAACAAAATTTGATTTGTGCCATATTTTATTTTCATTTAAGCCTTTATTTTTATGTTTTTCCAAGTTGTTTAACCACCCATTCCCTTAAAGGAAATTGAGTCCCATCCTTCCCTTATAGTGTCACTAGATAAAGGAGTGGCGAATCCTACCTTCAACCATTCTAAGAAGGGAGGACCTATTCTTAAATGGGCCTCTAGGACTATTACTATAAAAATCCCCTCACCCAAAAAAATTGTCTTGGATGAGGAATGGCTTGCTAACTTAATTAGGGTTATTTAAGCAAACCAAAGATTTAAATCCCCAGGGCACTACCCACCCTTCATATTCAATGCTGATCTCTAAGAAGGGAATTAGGCTGAAGTCAAACAAAGGGAAAAAGAAGGTAGAGACTACAAATCCAAAGTTTATTAATGTATGTGAAGCTATCCCTAACCCTCAGATGGATAGCCACCCTTCGTAATTTAGTAATATGGACACGGAGGATGACAGTTCTTTGTCTAATGGGTTCATATTTAGTCCAAAGGGAAAAAAGAGATTATGAAAGACGAAGACTGGGCATTGAGGATTGAGAATTTGGTGAAGGTCCTAAGACTGCAAATGGGCATTATGAAAGGATTGTTCAATGAGAACAATAAAATGAGAAAATATTTCAAGGATATGCAGATACGGTTGGATAGGGAGAAAGCCACCAACACATCATGACCTAAAGAGGATATTGTTCATTGGGACCTATTTCTATGTCAAGTTAGAGATACAAAACTAATGTCAACAATAAGCTAGAGATAGTGGAGAAAGAAGTGAAAACTATCAAAAGGAATATGGAACAAGTGATTTCAATTAGTGAAGCCACCATTAAAAATTGGGCCTCTAACATCAAGACTTTGTACGTAAATTTTAAGAAGAGAAAAGAAGGGAACCCCCAAGAGAGCCCAAGTAAAAGAATTAGGGGAAAGAAGAGGAAATATGGGAAGAAAATTGAGAGGATTGAGGAGGTGTCCTTCAAAAACCAACTCTAAATGTTAAAGCAAGATTGGGAAGCAATAGAGAGTCTTTATGATCTTTCTAGTCACTAGTTCTATATTCTACTACTATATGTGTTCCTGGCACCTTTATCGATGTTATGCTAATCAAGATGTGATCTTTTTTTGATGTCCTATTATAATTTAACATCAATGGCTTTTGTCTAATCTATTTCATATATAATTTTTATTTTTATTGTTATCATACTTTATCTTCTCTAATTTCTATAAAATGATACTAACCCTTTCAAAACCCATTTTTTACCAATAATAATAATAAATTAAAATGATAAAAAATTTAATTTAAATATTTTAAATTATAAAAAGATATTATAAATACATCTCAAAATCATACCAAATAAATAGAGATAACAAATTTAAGATACACAATACACATATTAAAATCCTTCAAAAATTATCTAATAACTTTATTTATATATCAAACTTATAAAAATATATAACATTAACTCAAAAATTTAATTAAAATATAAAGCAAAACACAACAAATCTAAATAATACATATAATACACAATACACATTGAAATCCTTCTAAATTTATCAAATAACTTTAATTATATATCAAACTTATAGAGATACATAACATTAACTCAAAAATTTAATTAAAATATAAAGCAAAATGCAACAAATTTGGGAAATAAATATAAAACAAAGAAAGAGGAAAGGCATTCAAGTCATGTTATTAAAACATTAGTATCCACAGTTCCATTAATTGCATTTTGAGTATTAATTTTATTTCAAAATTATCAATTACTTATATTTAAAATTTATTAAAATAACTTTTCTTTTAATATTTTATAATATTTTATATTTTTAATTAATTAAAGATTAAATTTGTTATATTTAATTTTTTTATGAATTATTTGAAGTATTGATTAGTGAATTATGTGGTTAATGATTAATAGATTTATTGTTCATTTTTGAATTAGATTTATATATGTTATTTAATTGATAGATATATTACTTATTTTCATGATCAATATTTAGTTAGATAACTGTTATATATATTTTATTATGTTTATGATCACAATTTTCATAAATCATTTACATTCAACAATTTATTATGATTATATGTTGATTATTATCATGATTCAGACTAACTCCTAGTTTGTCTAATGAAGTAGATGTAGGATTGACCCGTCCTCGTGTTCAAAGTGAGAGTATCATCAAAAAGGGATTGCATATATCAACAATATGGAGAGAGAGAGAGAGAGAGAGAGAGAGAGAGAGAGAGAGAGAGAGAGAGAGAGAGAGAGAGAGAGAGAGAGAGAGAGAGAGGAGAGAGAGGAGAGAGAGAGAGAGAGAGAGAGAGAGAGAGAGAGAGAGAGAGAACCTGTGCTCATAGTATAATAAGTTGTTTGAATAAAATAAATGATACTTGCACTGATTGATCGAAACCTTGTTTGCCTTGATTTTATTTTGAGTCATGACTTGCATATGTGTGCTAATTTGATGTTGGGATGTGATTCTTCTCACTGCATTATACCTGGTAAAAACATAAGTGTATTAATCTAGTTTATTTGCCTATGTATTTTGTTTGGTTGATTGCATTGTGCTTTCAATATATAACTTAGGAATTGATTGACTATGTTTTGAATATTGGAGGTTGAAAGGAAGTTATTATAATTAAGTAGTTTGAATGTCATTATTTAATCATAAAATACTTTTGTTGATGACATAAAGTCATAAGAGGCATTTAGGGGTAATAACCCACCAACCCCGCCCCACTCTGCCCCACAATGCAAATTATTTTTAGTTGTCACTTTGAAGTTTTATACTTGATAAGCTTTTTGTATAATTAGGAAAGTGGATAAAATATAAGTTTTAGTTTGTAAGATTCATGATAATTTTATGATGATGTTCTATTTGTAAAATGGCTAAAGTAAATGAGAATGGAATTAGGGTTTTGTTTTGTTATCATTATGAGGGTTTTAATTGAAGAACGATAAGGAGTGGTGCATTGAAGAGGTCATTTGCATGATGGTTAGTTGAGAAATTGTAAGAGATAATATAGGTCATACAAGATGTACATGAAGGAATAAAAAACAATAAGAATGAAGGCAAAGAAGAAAAGAAAACATCATGATAGATTATGTAAAAGGAGAAAAGAAGATTGTAGCAAGGAAAAAGGGAGCTATCTATATATGCAATCGAAAGTTGGAACTTAACCATGCAAGTTGATTATTAAATTTGTGTATGAAAATGAAATGGGTTTTTATTTTAGTTTGAAATATTATTTGAGAAAAATAATTAAATATTTGATATAGGGTTTATTTGAAGATCAATTGCATAAACATATATAGATGCTCTTTTCATATTATTAAATATTATTTTTATAGCCCTGGGAAAATAATTTCATTCCTTTCCCAAGTCTATGAAAGTAATAACGAAGCCCTTCTTCCTTATTAAAAACTGAAAGTTTCATAAATGATTTGAGTAGAGGTTTTTAGGGATTTCTTTTTGAGGGCTTGTTGAGTAAATCCCTAAACACCACTAATCAAGTCTCTGAGAATTATAAAACTATAGGAAACACACAAACATGTACATATACCTATGTATCTTCTCTTATACCTATATACAGGTGTGTGTGTGTGTGTGTGTGTGTTATGAAACTTGCATATATATATATAATGAAACCTATACATAGGTATAAGATAAGATACACACACACACAATTACATGATTGTGTACAGGTCTCTATATTATAATGTCTTATCTGAAATTACCCAAGGTAGGTGTATAATCCCTAATGGTGTTGTCATTTTGAGTGAGATCTTGCGTGGCTTAATCATGAACATAGGTGTAGGTGAAAGATAGAATCTAGTTTTTGTATGAACATATGGTGAAACCTGTACATGTGCAATTTGGTTAGATTTTCCTAAGCAAAACATGTTTGGAGAAAACTATTTTTATCACTAGGTGTAGGTTATAGGAAGAAAATTAGATCCAATTTTTGAACTTGAAGGAAATTATAGTATGTACATTTCATAATCAGGTTACAATCTTATGCATTACATAATTTTTATTATTAATTTATGCATTACATAACTGGTTATGTGTATCTAGTAATGAAATCACTGAATGCTTGATGTCTTTATTCATTGATAGGAGGTGAATTTATACAATGCAAAAATAGTTGAAACCAATTTTTTTTTTTTTAAATTTCTTAACTGCTATACTACCCAACCGTATAAATAATAAATAAAACTTAATAAAAACAATGTAAAACTATGCTAACATTATCCCCTTTATTACATTATTTTTACAAATGCACCCCCAAAATAGATCAAATTTCACCTTGCCAAGTGACTTGGTGAGTATATTTACTATCTATGAATCTATTGGGTAGTACTGAAGCTAAATCTAGTGGTTAAAAACTTATTCTTGAATATAGTGGCACTTGACCTCAATGTGTTTGGTTCTTTCATGAAATACTAGATTCTTGACAAGATTTAATGTACCCTAATTATCACAAAAAAGGATTGGTGGTTGATCTTCAAGAATTTCTATGTCAGACATAATATAAAATATTGAAATTGCTTCGTACACAGCTCCTTATGCAACATGATATTATGCCTCTATGGATGAGAGAGTAACTACAAATTGCTTCTTACTAATTGATGAAATTGGTCCATATCCAAGATGAAAAATATATCCTAAAGCTAATTTCCTATCATCAATAGATCCATCTAAGTCTGTGTAACCTTTTAAGAATAAATTTGAATTCTTCTTGTATTACAGACCATAATATACTGTACCTCAGACATATCTCAAAACATGATTTGCTATAAACTAATGGTACTTATTTGGCTCTTGCATGGATCTCGAAAGATATTTGACATCAAAACATATTTCTAGTCTGGTATATGTCAAGTAAATGAGACTCCCAACAAGTTGCTTGTAGTGAGTTTCATCTATGTGAGGTGAATCCTAAAATTTGGATAGTTTCAAACCTTTCCCCATTAGATCTAACATTGGTTTACAATCTATCATCCTATATTTCTCAAGTAGTGTCTTGGCACATTTCATCTATGAGACAAAAATATGATTCTTCTTTTGTCATATCTCCAATCCAAGATAATAATGAAGTAGCCCTAAGTTTGTCATGTCAAAGGATTTATTTAAGTCATTATTTAATTCTTCAACAAGATTATTTGAACTTCCTATGATCATAAGAATATCCACATACAAAAACATAATGATAATCTCTGTGCCTACCTTCTTGATATATAAATTTGAATCTGAGGGGATCCAAATGAATCCATGCTACAATAGATGATCATGTATTTTAATGTACCATACGAATACTTAGATCCATAAAGTGACTTGATTAGATGACATACCTTTTTTGGATATTGTTCATCAATGAATCCTTATGGATGGGTCATGTACACTTCTTCTTTGAGATCACCATTTAAGAATGCACTTTTAATGTCCATCTACTAAAGCTTCCATCCCTTTTGTGATGTGAGTACATAAAAAACTTTAAAGGTCTTGATCTTAGAAATGGGTGCAAAGGTCTCCTCATAATCAATTCCTTCTTAAGCTAAGCATATCCCTTTCCAACATGTCATGATTTATATTTGTTGATAGATCCATTTGCCTTGTATTTTGTCTTGAAAATCCACTTAAAACCAATATATTTCCTTACTATAGGAAGATCGACAAGTTAACATGTCCCATTTTTGATGAGGGCATCACATTCAACATACATGGCCTTCTTCCACTGAGGTTGACATAAATCCTCTTGAATTATCTCTAGTTTGGTGTTATCAACTACTAAACTCATCGGTGTGAGATTAAATTCATTTCTTACCTATCTTTTGGTCTAAACACTTATTGAAGCATCTAGATTAGAGTTCAAGTATGAGTCCCTGATGGTGCTTTATACCCATTTTGGATGTCAATGCTACTATTAATTTGATAAAGAATTATCTTCCATATTTCCAAGATTAATCAATAACTCTCCTTGAAACTCATATTCTATGTGATGAGATTCTTCATTCTCATCATCTAACTGTGGGAATAGTCTATGAGAGGTGGCATGTTCTGACTCCTTGTGTATAAATGAGTCTAATGATGACTTGTCACAAACCATGTCTCAACTTTCATAAATCTTCTATGTCTTAGGATCCATGAGATGATATGCTTTAGAGGTAGTACTATACCCTAATAGAATTCATTGGAGTGTCTTTGGTTTGATATTCTTCCTCTTTTTAGTTTGGACATGCATATAAGATGTACAACCAAAAAATATAAGATGAGATATCAAAGGTTTATGACCAACCCATACCTCTTTCAGTGTTTTGTCTTGTAAGATATTTTTAGGTGCCCTATTGAGAAGATATACGACTGATTGAATTGCTTCTACCCAGAATGGCACCTCTAACTTCATAGTGGAAAGTATGTAATGAGCCATCTCCATGACTGAATGATTGTGTTTCTTTATAATTCCATTCCATTAGGGAGTATAGGGAGTAATTAGGTGTTGTTTGATGTCATGTTATTTCAAGGATGACAATAATTCCTTTGATGTAAATTCCCCCCTTGATTTAAGTGGAGGAGATGAAGAGGCCTCCTGGATTGGGTGACAACAAGATGGTAGAAAACCTTAAAATGATTTAAGGCTTCACTCTTCTTCTTGAGAAAGACCACCCATGTCTTACGAGAGAAATCATCAAAGAAAAATTGGAAGGACTTGAATCCCTAGAAACAAGTAGGCAAGGGTCTACATGGATTAGTATGGACCACATCAAGATGATCCTTGGCTTGTGAGAAACTTGTATTGAATGAAACCCTATGTTGTTTACTAGTAAGGCATCTAGGGCATACAAAAAAATAATGGGACAATTGAGGAAGTCCACATACCATGGCCTTAGAATTAAGCTGGTATAATAAACTAGTAAAAAGGTTCCCATATTAATAATGCCATAGTGAATTACATTCTATCATAAAGGTAGAGAGAGAAACATCATCAGATGAAATTGCACCTAGGGTAAATAATAGATCCTTCAAAAAATCTCTAGTAATGACCATACATTCCTATGAGAGTAGATAGGATTTTGTGCCATTATTGATCATGAACTCCACCTTAACCTTATGATTCAATAGCTAACTTATAGACAAGAGATTTGATGTCAAGCCAAGGACATACAATACTTTTGTGAGAGTACAGGTTCTTATCCCAAAAATAATGGTGATAGTTTCAATTAATTCTACAACATACTCTTTATTTTTTACAATCTGAACTTGATCTCTAGTGGGTTAATTCATCAATGAATTAAAGAGTTCCTTACATCCTATCATATGCTTACTAGCACTAGAGTTGATGAACCAAACATTGATATTTATGATCAAGTTTGGGAGACAAGAACTACGTTATTATATGCATCATTGCAATATAATTTTATTGATACCTCCTCTTTAGATTCATCATCCTATTGATGTTGTGCCATTTCATGTTCATGTTGCTTCTATCACCAAGGAAATATTTTGGATTTATGTGAATCATCTCCAATGGATTTGCCCTATTGATTGGATGAACCTTGTGTTAATGTATTATACCAACAATGATCAGTGTCATGCATATTGGTGTGATAAATATGACACCATCATTTTGCCTTCTTAGATTTCTATTATTTTTGTGACTACTTTAGTGGTCCTTTTTAGAACTTTGGACCATATTTCTTAGAAATCAGGGATTTATCCTTGAACCCATCTTGTACAGGCTAGATGGCTTCTTCTTGTTGAATCCTTTTCACTAGTTCTTTGAAAGACACTGCTTAATTTATGATGTTTAGTATAGTGATGAATGTGCAAAATTGAGAGGGGAGATATCTCAATGTGATCAAAACCAATAGCTTGTCCTTGATCATTTCTCCAAGTGTAACTAATTCTGCTCAAAGTTCTGCTACCCAACATAAAAATTCCTCAACTTTCTTGCCATATTTCAAACTAAGAGTATGAATCTTGGACTGGAGATGAAGAATATTCATCTGGTTCTTCACCTCATATATGGTGGATAGAATTTCCCAAGCCTCTTTCAATATTAACCTATTTGGCATATGAGGTTGAAACTTATTGATGACACTAAGTGTGATCAACATCAGGGCTTTTGAATTTGACTTGTTATATTTTGTTTGTTCATCATCTCTAATAGGATAGATCATTATACCAATGATGATGCCCTATAGTTATTTGAATTGAAGAATCTTTTACATCTTCATCTTTCATATGGTAAAATTTGGCCCTTTGAGAAGTTGGGCATCAGACAAGAGTAATTTTGGTGTAAACATTCTTTTATTTATGCAAGATTTCACAAAGTGAACAAAATAGTAATTTATTTATTTGAATTCTATATTAAAAAAATGTACCTTTTTGAAATCACCTTCTTTTCTCTTGCAAAAGTAGCCACCTTCTTGGGAGAAGTAGTCATAGGATTTTTTTCCTTCTTCAGAGGAGCATTTATAGGAGACTTCTTCATAGGCTTTTGCTTTGGCCATTGTCAATGGTCAACATCACCTATCTCTAATGCTATTACAGGGGCCTTTAATGTAGAATTCATATTTTTTATCTCCTTCTTAATGGTATCCAACCACTTCACACATCCCAACAAGAATGTTGGTGGTTGCAAGTTTGGATCATAGTAGTCTCCAGACACCTCCTTTACATAATATTAAAGGAATCGATAAGTTTCTATCACTTATTGGTCGTATTGGATTGGCTATCACATCCTTAATGTCATTAGTTTAAGTAAAGGAATTGGATCATGACACCTCCAATCTTATCCACTGGGCTAGAATGCGTTGATGTCTCCTATAGTCATTGTAGTATTTAGGTGTTGAGTCACTCAAATGTGATGCCAAATGCTATGAAACATTTAAGCTCCACCCCATGGCTTCTATGGCTGGAATCCCAAGATTTTAGGGTAATTACACCAAGAGCTACCAATGTTTGAATGAACACCATCCAACCACCTATATGAACTCTTCCAATTAGATAGTGGTCATATATTTTGACCTTCCTTAGCCTGATCGTAAACAAAACTGAACTTATGAAACACTTTGCTATAGTCTCTTTCACATTGATGTTTGGCTACTTGGTATGATCTGATACTAGATGAAAGCACTGAATGCTTGATGTCTTTATTCATTGAAAAGAGGTGAATTTACACAATGCAAAAATAGTTGAAACTAGTTATAAAAATTGTAATTTCTTAACTGCTATAATACCCAACCATATAACTAATAACTAACACTTAATAAAAACAATGTAAAACTATGTTAACAATTTAAAATGCACCGTGACATTTAATATGGGAATAGACCTAGTTGTAGGTCATTATAAGAAATAACAAGTATAATAAAAATTGGAAAACTGGGTAATTAATGAAACTTGTAAAGAGATTAAGTGAAGTAGCTCAAGCTACACACACACACACACACACACACACACACACACACACACACACACACACACACACACACACACACACACACACTAGTGAAATGATGTATTGTGGACTTGAAAATTTGTATAATATTAAAGAATGGGATGAAATCCTGAATATCAACTAGGCAATATATACCATATTATAACTTACTTCAATAGTGTGTTAGTTAAATGAATATATCTACATGTATGAACTGGTATGAAGAGATTTTCTATTTGAGCATATATATATATACTAGTGAAATGATGTATTGTGGACTTGAAAATTTGTATAATATTAAATAATGGGATGAAATCCTGAATATCAACTAGGCAATATAGACCATATTATAACTTACTTCAATAGTGTGTTAGTTAAATGAATATATCTACATGTATGAACTGGTATGAAGAGATTTTCTATTTGAGCATATATTATGTTATACACAGTAATGTGTTATTAAAAGAGTCATGTACAAATGCAATAATAATTGGGATCTTGAGATAATATATATATATATATATATATATATAGTCCAATTTACATATAATACCCCTTTCATAGAGCTATAAAATTTTGATAGATATAACATGAGGTAGATCCTGCAATATAGAATATGACTAGAATACAATCTTCTTATGGAAAGGCCCTCTTTGTTATTAGAACATGATGAAGTAAAACAAAGAAAATAATTGTTTTGGAATAACATATAGTCTTAGACTATGGTTGAAGATTCATGGATCCTATATATTGTTTTAGTGTAGATAGCATAATTTTATACATAAATAGAATGGACTATTTGCTATAGATTGATTTCAACTGTGTATACTTGTATAAATAAGAGTTATGATAGAAAGAAAAGTTATAAATATAGGCATAGAATGAATTGTTTCTTGTTCTAGTCAAATGAACATATTTGGTGTGGAAAATAGTGATGAGATAAATATTTGATTGCTAGTTATGATGTTTAAGTGATTGGAATCAATTGTATTCTTGAATGATGTTTGTTATATTATTTATTACTACATGGTATTTATTACACATTGAACTACATTATTCTACTTTTGAATCTTTATATGTACAATGTTATGGGATAGCAAGAGATATGTATATGATTATATCAGTGGTTAACTCATATACCTATATCCTAGTATCATACTATGTTATGATTCAGTAGCAAAGAATTCTGTGTGAGTGAAAGTGACTTAGATTCTTAATTTTGAATTTTATAACAAAATTTTTGGTCAAATTAATGTTATAGATGAGACATTATCATTTCATTATAATTATAGTTTACATGTATTTAATGATATCATTTTGATAGAAAAATTAATTCCATGGTCTATTTGATTATTACATTTAATAGTGTTAGTTCACACATGGGTTTTGATTATCTCTCAATTCTACATTATTCATATCTACCCCTCCGTGAAGGTAGGGACACTCCGAATAAGGAGGTGTGTGAAATACCATTGGTATGTGGTTGGAGGTAAATCACTCAGATGATTGTCTCACTCTTTCATCTAATTCAACTAGATGGGATTATACTCAAGGTATGTTTTGAATCATAAAACTATTTAGAGTAATTGATTAGTACTGATGTACTTATTATAATATATATTTAATCTTGTACTATATTTTATCCTATTATTGATGGATATTCAACACCACTTTGGTAGTGTAATTTGTACATTATTCTAAAAATATAAATAACAATGGTTGTAGGTAAATTATGATTAATTTCTTGATTATATCCATGTTTGTTGTATTGAATTCATTTTATTATACTTGATTAGCAGTTATTCGGATTATAGATCAATTTATTACTTGATTACTAAATGGATTTTATTTATCTAGTGGGTTAATGTTATTACAACATTTATTGCTTAGATTCATTTAGTTATAAAACAATAAAAAGATAGATACAAATAGTTGTAAGTGATTACTTAAGTAATTTCATGTGATAAAAATAATGAGTGTAACTATTGGTTAGCCTAGTAGGGTTTAACATTATGGTATCAAAGCTTAAGATTTAGCTCTCAAACCTAATGAGTCCACTAATCTAAATTTAATTCTCCTAATTTCTATTATGGATAATGGTGTGAGGTATATCAGTTGGTGAGGGACATTCTTATGCCAACCCTCTAGATGACCTAAATCAAGAATTAAAAAAAAACAAGCTACAAAACATTATCAAATCCTCACTATTTTGAAAGATACTAGAGACAAAATAACGGCTCTTGAGAAAGAAGTTTATAGACCTGAAGAAGAAGAGGAAGAGGAAGAGGAAGTTTCATAGGAAAAACTTGAAGAGCAAAATATACCTTAGGATCAAGGGCATGAGGAAGTGCAACAAGTTTTTAGAGCTCAAGTAGCTAAAAAACTTGCATGTGACATGAAGAAAGTAAATCCACCCAAGTTTGATGGCATAGTTTTGGGTGATGGAGATGAATCTTGGCTCACAAAGATGGAAAATTACTTTTAAATTAATAATTACTTCAACGTAACTAAAGATGTGTGGGGAGATTACCAAATAGCTAGTGAAGCAACAACTTGGTGGGATAACAAGAAGCTCAAATTGAATCTAGATTCTAATACCACCACTTGGGAGTAATTGATGGCTCTTTTTAGATCACAATGGTTATCTCAGTTCTATTTCAACCAAAAGATAGATTTTTAGAAATTAAGGCAAGGGGATTTGATAGTGAATGAGTAATAAGTGCAGTTTACAAATCTCTTAAAGTATGTTCTATGGTACTAGAAGGATGAGAGTTTTTGAATCAAAAAATTCATTATGGGCCTAAAACCCCAAATTGGATGTGAAGTGGATGTGCATTGACCATCCACCATGGATCAAGTTTTTAAAAAGGTTGTAAAATAGGAGTAGAAGCTAAAATCATTGGTAGAAGTCAAAGAAAACTATAAGAATAAGTTTGGTAGTTCCAAGTCACCCTTCAAGAATAAGAACAAAAAATAGAATGGTAATTTCAAGAATCAGTTCAATAGTCAGAACACAAGATTTGGAAATAATTCTAAAAATAAGAAACTAGGAGCCAATTTCAGAGAAGGATTTAAGGGTGAAAATTAGGATGATAAGAAGGGACTACTAGGAGGATGTTTTACTTGTGGAGGAGATCATTATGCCAAAGATTGTCCTTGATAGAAGAAATATGGCAAAATCAAGAACATAACATCTTCTTCACATTAGGGAACATTCCAACATCATATCCACATAGAAATGGATAAGTGACAAGTTGATTTCCAAATCTCTCCCATCAAAGTATTAGGTACTTTATTTGGACATCCAATTATTTTTTGATTGATACTAGAGCTACTGACTACTTTATTTATACTAGAATGTTGAGTTAATTATCTAGGAAATCTAGTTTTATGACAAATGTATGGTCAGTACAATATGAGAATGAGTCCAAGGTTGATATATGTATCATTGAGTTATAAATCAAGTTACCATAATTCACCAAGGTTGTTAATATTTATAAAATACCACTAGTGTCATATGATGTGATCCTAGGAGTGAATTGGATTTCTAGCACATAGCCAAAGTTGATTACTTCCTTAAAAAGGTTGAATGCTTAGATGATTTGGGAAACCAAACCTAAATCCAAGGAACTTAGAGGGAGTTAAAGCTTAGGAAAATTTCATCCATCCAATTAAAAAAGGCTCATCATAAGGAATGTCAAACACTCCTAGCTAAAATGGATGAAGTTGTAGAATCTAAGGAACCCACCTTGGAAGAGTATCCTTTTCTATAAGAATTTTAGGATTTTTTTCTATAAGAGTTTATAGGGTTGCATCCTAAAATGAAAATTTATTTCACTACTAGGGTCAAAACTATAGTCTAAGACACCATACAAGATGAAAATAAAAGAGCTAGTTGAGTTAAAGGCAAAATTTTAGGAGATGTTGGCCAAATATTTGATTCAAACAAGTGTTTCACCATGGGGTATACCTATAGTATTTGTCAAGAAGAAGGACATAAATCTTCACTTGTGCATCGATTATTGCATGATTAACAAGGCAAAAATCAAGAACAAGTATCCATTACCTTGTATTGATGATCTTTTTGATCAAATGCATGGTGCTACAATTTTTTAAAGATTGATCTTTGTGCAAGATATCATTAGTTGATAATTCAAGAGGAATATATTATGAAAATAACTTTCAGAACTCATTATGGGCTTACAAGTTTGAATGCTTCATTTTGGGTTAATGAATGCACCCACAACATTCATGAATCTCATGAATAGGTATTATCTAGATTAGTTTATGATAGTATTTTTGGATAACATCTTCATCTATTCCAAGAGTGAGTAAGTGCATATCAATCACTTATGAATAGTTTTACAATGGTCACAAAAGCACAAGATTTATGGTAAATTATCCAAATATGTTTTATTTTAAAGAAGAGTACATTAATTAGGACACATCATCTATGCAGAGGGAATTTTAATGGATCCAATTAAGATTATGGCCATCATGGATTGGTTGGCACACAAAAATGTGCATGAGGTGCATAATTTTATGGGATTAGAATTATACTACAAGAAGTTTTTACCTAATTTATCCATGATAGCTAACCCAATCACCTCTCTTTAGTATAAAGAACAACATTTTATGTGGTCAAATAGATGTGAAGAAGTCTTTCATTTTCTAAAATAGAGGCTTAATTTTGTACTAGTGTTATAGATTCTAAATATGAATGACCATTTTTTAGCTATAATAGATGATTTAGGAGATGATTTATGAGGATTTCTCATGCAAGATGGTTTAGTTGTGGCCTATGAATTTAAGAAATTTAAGCTTTATGAGGCAAATTGTTCTCCTCATGACCTCTAACTTACTTCCATAATTCATGCCTTGTAAGTTTGGAGGAATTATATGTTGGGTAAAGCCTTTGAGCTTAAGACTGATAACTTAGGTCTTAAGTATATATTCACCCAACCCAACCTCAATGCTCATCAGAGGCAGTGGTTAGAATTTCTATCAGATTATGATTTGATATCAACTACATTAAGGGAAAAGATATTAGAGTTACAAATACCTTTAGCCATAAAAGATACATTGTAGCATTAGATACAATTAGGAGTACTTTCTGATATCGAGTAGTATAATTCTCACTTGGAGATGAATTTTATGAGCAAGTTAAGAAAGCTTTAGGTAAACACTATCAATATCATAGAGAATAAGGATTTTAGTTTGAGAATAATGGAATATTATGGTATAATGGAAGGATATATGTGAATGATAAGGAAAATTTAAGGAACATGGTGCTAAAGGAATTGTACAATGATGAATATTCAGGGCATCTTGGAGTTACTAAGCTAGTTGCAGAGTTAAAATTTTTGTATTTTTGGAAAGAAATTAAGAAGGATGTAGTTTATTTTGTGTCTAGATGATTGAAGTGTTAATGAGTCAAGTTTAAACATGTGCATCCTATTGGGTTGTTGTACTCACACTTTGTACCTTAATAGAAATGAAAATTTATTAGTATGGATTTTATACAAGGTGTACCTATGTCTAGGAACCATCATGATTATTCTAAGTAGTTGTTTATAAACCAACCAACATAGATCATTTTATTCCTATTAATTTAACTGATGATGTACCTATGCTTGTAAAGAGATTTATGAAATAAACTTATAGGTTGTAGCTTCCTAAAAAAATTATATACTTCCAAGTTTTGACAGACTTTAAATTTATCTTTGGGAACTTAACTAAATTTTAGTATAGCTAACCATCTTAAAATGAATGACTAAATAGAGATGATAAATCAGATCTTAGAGGACATAAATAATAGACCAGTAATACAAATGGGAAGAATACCTACCATTGGTTGAGTTTGCTTACAACAACTCATACCAATCAACTATTGAAATGGATCCTTTCGAATAATTATATGGTAGGATGTGTAGAACACCAATAAATTATGACAAATTGGAAGATAGAGTGGTCTTTAGACCAGATATGATTGCTGAAATGGAAGTGCAAGTGAAATCAATAAGATAGATATTGTTAGAACCAATGATAGACATAAAACTTACATTGATATGAAAAGAATAACAAGGCAATTTTTAGTTGGAGACAAAGTTTTTTTACGAGTTAAACCCTAAAAGAGTGCCAT